>JAGFNQ010001881.1:220219-251002 GCA_024364735.1 Boesenbergia rotunda | reverse complement strand
TTGAACCAAACAATTTGGTTCTTCCCTCTTATTGTGGCCAGCCAAACAAAGAGGGTGGGGACCCTCTTTGGCTAGCCAAACCCAAGCCACGATCTCACGAATTAAACTCATTTAATTCGTTCATAAGTCTTCAAAAGACTTAGCCATTTTATGCTTCCGATGCGTCTCTGAAAAATTCAGATTCGACTTATCTCTCTTGATTGGAAAATCCAATTTTTAACTCGTTTTAAAATCCCTCGGATCACTCGTAGTGCGTGTGACTAAATAGGCTTTCGATTTATGTTGGCCGTCTATAATTAACCAATTATAGAACGATCATGAGTGGCACCTAGTAGTACATCATGATCCCCAATTAATCGAAAGATCAAACGGTTGACCTCAGAAACTATTCTGAAACCCTTCAGCAGCTTAATGAATCGTGCCCTCATCCCTTCACCATCTTATACCCACTTGGTTCAGGACACGGTCTATGTGTGTCAGTCCCCACTAGGCTGACTACGTCACACCTAGCCCAAGTAACGTTCTCTCGTCCTACGGATTCTAATTACTCTCATGTATTTAAGAGATTCATACTCTGAACATGTCATGCTCTGGCCAGAGGCTTCGGAGTAACAATCCGACGATAGGCCTTGGGTATACATCCCCTCGCAAGGAGTGGTGAATCCTTTGTAGGCTGTTCAAACATCTTCGGACACTTCGGCTTATACCCAACCATCCTGGGTCCGCACCTCCTTGGAGATGCTTGCTTAAGATGTCAAAGTATAAGTCTTCATGACCAAGATGACTTGAACACCACAAGTCAAAGGATCATCGCACTTAAGCTGCAGTAAGAACTTCATTGACATATCTATATGTAGATTACCATATGAAGTCTTACAGCTAGTCACTCCAATGAACTAGTTCCCTTAACTAGCATTCATGTTTATCTCCGGACATCCCAATGTCACCAGCCAGTGAGAATCAGCTGATTAGAGAATAACTCATGCTAGTCTCAACAGAATTGATAGTGTCCGTATTTATCAATTCATCGACTAGGGAAAATTTCAATACTTCACAATTACACATGTAGAGATAATCACTAGTTGTGAATTCATCACAAATTCTCTCATGCTGTGAATTGTATTGCGGACATTCAGTAAATGAGTTTAAGATCTCAATCAAATACACGAACATGTATACTCAAAAGTGAATATTCATTTATTAAAGTAAATGATTACAATCATAAGGCGATTGCCTTAGGACACTTCTCTCATATTACTAACAAACTCCCACTTGGCCTAATGCCAATCGCTATGGTATCCAATACCACAGGCTCTAACATGACCCTCAAACTTGCTTTGAGGCAAGGCCTTAGTTAAAGGATCCGTTAAATTCCTTTCAGTAGGAATTTTCTCCAATTTGTATATCATTCCCTACTTATAATCTCTCTGATCAGATGATAGCGGCGAAGCACATGTTTGGATCGCTGATGAGACCTTGATTCCTTTGCTTGTGCAATAGCTCCATTGTTGTCGCAGTAAACCGGCACTGCTTCATCAATGGTTGGAACCACACCAAGTTCTGAGACAAACTTCTTGATCCAGACTGCTTCCTTTGCTGCTTCCGAAGCTGCAATATATTCCGCTTCCGTTGGTAGAATCCGCTACGGTGTCTTGTTTTGGAACTCTTTGAACTTATTACGCCTCCATTCAAAATAAATACGTATCCAGACTGAGATTTGGAGTCATCCCTTATCTGTCTGGAACACTGGCATCTGTATACCCACGTATTATCATATCTCCTTCTCCATATATTAGGAACACATCCTTAGTTCTTCTTAAGTACTTAAGGATTGTTTTGACAGCCGCCCAATGGTCCATTCCTGGATCAGACTGGTATATGCTTGTGACGCTCAGAGCATACGATTACATCGGGCCTAGTACATAACATAGCATACATGATAGATCCTATCGCAGATGCATAAGGAATCTTATTCATGCAAATCCTCTCGTCTTCTGTGCGCGGACACATAGACTTTGAAAGGTTGATCCCATGCCTGATGGGAAGGTAACCTTTCTTGGATTCCGACATGCTAAACCTTTTTAGCACTCGGTCTATATATGTAGACTGCGAAAGACCAAGCAACCGTTTTGATCTATCTCTATAGATTCTAATCCCAAGGATATAGGTTGCTTCTCCTAGGTCTTTCATGGAGAAAGTTTTGGACAACCAAATTTTAACCGACTGTAAGACTGATATATCGTTTCCTATAAGTAATATGTCATCGACATATAATACTAGGAAAACGACTGCACTCCCACTAACCTTCTTGTACACACAAGGTTCGTCAGGATTTTGTGAGAAATCAAACTCTTTGATTGTCTCATCAAAACGGATGTTCCAGCTCCTGGATGCTTGCTTCAATCCATATATGGATCGCCGAAGCTTGCATATTTTGGTTTTGTCAACCGATATGAAACCTTCAGGTTGTATCATGTATACATCCTCAAGCAGGTTTCCATTAAGGAAAGCTGTTTTCACATCCATTTGTCATATCTCATAATCATAGTGAGCTGCTATGGCCAGGAGCATCCGAATGGATTTAAGCATAGCTACTGGCGAATAGGTTTCGTTATAATCAATTCCTTGTTTCTGACAATATCCTTTTGCCACTAATCTAGCCTTAAAGGTAACAACATTACCTTCCATGTCGGTTTTCTTCTTGAAAACTCACTTGCACCCTATGGGCTTAATCCCTTCAGGTGGGTTAACCAAGTCCCATATTTGATTTTCGTACATGGAATCCATTTCTGACTTCATGGCTTCAAGTCATTTGTCCCTTTCTGAACTTTTCAGAACATCTTCATAACTGATAGGTTTGTCATCGCTTATGAGTAACACGTCGTTCGATTCACTTATGAGAAATCTGTATCTCTCTAGAATATTGCATGTCCTATCAGACCTATGAAGAGGTGGTGTTGTTTTAGGTTCAACTGATAGCTCATCATTATGAGTTATTGGTTGTGGGTCTAGACTAGGTGTCTCTGTAATGTCTATTGGAGTTTCTTGAACTTCATCAAGTTCAATGCCACTCCCACTGTTTTCTTGTAAAAGAAATTCTTTTTCCAGAAATACAGCATGCCTTGAAACAAACACCTTTTGTTCCAAGGGATGATAGAATTGGTAACCCTTCGTTTCCTTAGGGTATCCAATAAATAGACATTTATCAGACTTAGCATCCAATTTGTCTGATACAGTCCGCTTCACATAAGTAGGACAACCCCATATCTTAAGGTGAGTTAAGTGAGGTTTCTTACTATTCCACATCTCATATGGAGTAGTAGAGACTACCTTGGTCGGAACTCTGTTTGGCAAGTAAACAGCTGTCTTAAGCGCATAGCCCCAAAAAGATTTTGGAAGAGTTGCATGATTCATCATAGATATAACCATGTCAATCAGGGTTCGGTTACGCCTCTCAAATACACCATTATGCTGTGGTGTATATGGCGGAGTATATTGAAACAATATTCCATTGTCCCTAAGATAATCTTGAAACTCTTGACTTAAGTATTCACCACCCCGATCGGATCGAAGTATCTTAATACTTTTGCCAAGCTGTTTCTCTACTTCATTTCTGAACTCTTTGAATTTCTCAAAAGCTTCAGATTAGTGTTTCATCAAGAACACATACCCGAATCGTGAGTGATCATCGATAAAGGTAATGAAGTAGCTATAGCCTTCTTGTGCAAGAGTTGACATTGGTCCACATACATCAGTATGTATTAGACCAAGCAATTCTCCCACTGGATTACCTTTTCCGGAAAAGGGTAATTTGGTCATCTTGCCTTTCAAGCATGATTCGCATGTATCAAATGAACCGGGTTCAAATGATTCCAAAATTCCACATCGGTGTAATTTGGTCATGCGTTTCTTACTTACATGGCCAAGACGACAATGCCACGTATAGGAGTCTATTCGATTATCTATTCGAGAACATTTGTTGCTAACTTCAATATTGAAAACGTCACCGGATAAATCTAACGTGTAGATACCATTGCACAAAGTTCCGGTCCCATAAAGAACACCATTTAAAGTTATGTAACAACAATTGTTACTAAAAGTTAGATGATAACCCTTTTCATTCAAACATGAAATAGATACAATGTTCTTTATTAACGAAAGAACAAAATAACAATTATCCAATTCTAAGACACGTCCAGTAGGGAGCTTTAGCAAATATGTTCCGATGGCAACAGCAGCAATCTTTGCTCCATTTCCAACTCGCAAATTCGCTTCTCCCTTGACGAGTCTTCTTCTATTCCTTAGCCCCTGTATGTCATTACATATATGTGAGCTACACCCAGTATCAAGTACCCAGGTGGTTGAGGAAATAGAGTGGCATTCAATAACGAAGATACCTGAAGAGGATGGGGCATCGGATGCCTTCTTCTTCAAGGACTCAAGATAAACCTTGCAGTTTCTTCGCCAGTGACCCTCCTTGCCACAGTGATGGCAAGTGCCTTTTGGTGTCTTTTCAGTCTTTTTGACCTTTTTCTTCTTTCCCTTATTCTGTTCTTTGGCCTTCCTCTTAGAACCTTTCTTTGAGGAACCAACTAACAGTATCGTCTTTTGATCCTGCTTCACAGAAGGCTCTACAGTCTTCAGCAGGTTGAGCAACTCAGGAATGGTAGTCTCCAGCTTGTTCATCCAATAGTTCATCACAAATTGTGAATAACTTTTGGGCAAACAATTCAGAATTAAGTCAATACTTAGTTCATGATCCATTGCAAATCTGAGTGTGCTCAGTCGCTCAATGTACCCCAACATCTTTAACACAAACTGTGAGGCAGAAGTGCCTTCCTGCATCCTAGAGGTGAAGAGGAGTCTGGAGACTTCGAACCTTTCAGATCTCGCCTGCTCTTCAAATAACTCATGAAGATGGAAGATGATGGTATAAGCATCCATATGCTCATGCTGCTTTTGCAGCTCAGGTACCATAGAGGCAAGCATGATGCAACTCGCAAGTTCAGAATCGGTCACATGTTTCTGATAGGCCACTAACTGGTCTGGAGTTGCATCTTCTGGAGGACGGTTGGGAAGTTGATCTTCAAGGACATAAGCAAGCTTCTCTGCCTTGAGGACTATCCTCAATTTTCGAAGCCAGTCCATGAAGTTTGGCCCAGTCAGTTTATTGGTATCCAAAATGGAACGTAAATTCAGAGAAGACATGATCGAATGATTATCCTAGAAATACAAATTGAGCTTATGTGAGAAGAATGATAAAGAATGCATCAACATACATTAATTAAATCCTATTTATTTTTCGAATTGCATAACCCTTTTTATCAATTTGGGAGATCGTAGGAACATCTCCAAATAGGTTGATATCCAACCATAGATAGAATAACCATGGCTGTGGCCATCAAGTTATTCTTAGCAATGAAGGTAGGTAATTATACCGATTACATATCACATATATGTAACTATCACATTATGCTATCAACTAATTGAATGTTTGCATAAATCATTGGGTTGTTAACTCATTAACAAGTATGCAACATTATACATAGCACCCAACTGCACCTCTCTTTACATCGACCTTGGCTGTGGCACAACAAATCGATGCTCCGAGCTTAAGACTGACCCATTAATCAAGAAATAGTTTTAATATGGTTGGAGCTCATTCAACCGTTTAGTCAGGCTTGGATGTGTCCAACAACCAAAACTAAGGATTGACCTCTGACTCCAACTATATTAATCATAAACTAATTCCATGGTTTGAACATGTTGAGGTTCAAGCCGGGCATGGATGTGTCCATCAACCCAAACGAGAAACAAAACTCCAGTTCTAACCATATTAATGGAAGGTGTTGGCCTTAATATTTTGTAAGGGGTTTTGGGTCTCATCCTTTCTTTTCTAAGCACATTCATGACATATAATTATGTCATGTACTAATGATTTCCTTAATAAAGTATGTATGTGACTTAATTTATCAAGTCTCATTAATTGAATTAGGAACCAGATTTCCTAATTCTAATTTCATACTTTATTCAAGGAATTGTTTTGGGAAACAATTTCCTAAATTGTCATAATCAATTTTGGAAATAATATGTTTAAGACTTTGATTTCTCTAAATCAAATCTTATTAAATTAAGAGACAGATTCCCTTAATTCAACCACATATTATTTTGATGAAAATCTTATTTAAGAAAACTCTATAGGAAACCATTTTCCTAATTAATTTTGGAGACAACAATATGTAAGAGCATCACCTCTTAAATCAAATAAGGAAATTATCGTTTGAGAATCACCTCAAAATTTCCAAGATTTGATTATATATTTTATTTATGGATTTATTAATTTCAACAAATTATTTTCTTTGGGTGGCTCCCCGAGGCTCAGATACCCAAAAAAAAGGAATTTGTTGTAAATCTAATTTGGTCAGCTCCCCGAGGCGTAACCAAATTAAACATGACAATTTTATTCAAAATAGAAAATTAAATTACAACAACTAACTTTAAATTGGACGGCTCCCCGAGGCTCAATCCAAAATAAAGAATTTTGTTAATAATTTAAAATCAATTTGAATTTAATTATCAATTAATAATCCATAAATTTGTCTAGACTTTCTTGAAAGAAAGTGCCCAAAATTGCGAGATTTCATAATAGGTTTTCAGAATAATTGTAAGTTTCTGGTACAAAGAAAACTTACATATTTCCAAAATTGGAAAATTTCCAAAACAGAAAATTTCCAAAATTAGAAAGTTTCCAAAAATGGGAAGTTCTCACAATTATCATAAAATTTCAGAAACTAGGATATTTCAAAACTTTGCGAAATTTCATGAGGATTTCCAAACTTTGAAATTCCTAAATCTAAAATTTATCATAAGTGGAAAGTTTCCATAATTGGAAAATTTTCCAAAATTGAGATCATGACAAAGTTTTCCACAAAACAATTATATGATTATGTCGAACACTAACCGGCTCTGATACCACTGTTGATTTTATAAAATAAATCTCACGAATTAATAAATAAAATAAAGAATGGTTGATTTTATAAATAATCCTTGGAATGGTCCAATCCATTATTGATTTTATAAAATAAAATAAATCATTCCAAGGTTTATTTTAATTTCCATGATAAATAAATCTCTTTATATAAATTTCTTTAAATAAATTTCTTTATACAAATTTCTTTATACAAATTTCTTTATCCATAATTTTATAAGACAAACCACGCGCGGTTTATTTTATAATTTTGAACCAAACAATTTGGTTCTTCCCTCTTATTGTGGACGGCCAAACAAAGAGGGTGGGGACCCTCTTTGGCCGGCCAAACCCAAGCCACGATCTCACGAATTAAACTCATTTAATTCGTTCAATAAGTCTTCAAAAGACTTAGTCATTTTATACTTCCAATGCGTCTCTGAAAAATTCAGATTCGACTTATCTCTCTTGATTGGAAAATCTAATTTTTAACTCGTTTTAAATCCCTCGGATCACTCGTAGTGCGTGTGACTAAATAGGCTTTCGATTTATGTTGGTCGTCTATAATTAACCAATTATAGAATGATCATGAGTGGCACCTAGTAGTACATCATGATCACCAATTAATCGAAAGATCAATGGTTGACCTCAAAAACTATTCTGAAACCCTTCAGCAGCTTTAATGAATCGTGCCCCATTCCCTTCACCATCTTATACCCACTTGGTTCAGGACACGGTCTATGTGTGTCAGTCCCCACTAGGCTGACTACGTCACACCTAGCCCAAGTAACGTTCTCTCGTCCTACGGATTCTAATTACTCTCATGTATTTAAGAGATTCATACTCTGAACATGTCATACTCTGGCCAGAGGCTTCGAGTAATAATCCGACGATAGGCCTTGGGTATACATCCCCTCGCAAGGAGTGGTGAATCCTTTGTAGGCTGTTCAAACATCTTCGGACACTTCGGCTTATACCCAACCATCCTGGGTCCGCACCTCCTTGGAGATGCTTGCTTAAGATATCAAAGTATAAGTCTTCATGACCAAGATGACTTGAACACCGCAAGTCAAAGGAACATCGCACTTAAGCTGCAGTAAGAACTTCATTGACATATCTATATGTAGATTACCATATGAAGTCTTACAGCTAGTCACTCCAATGAACTAGTTCCCTTAACTAGCATTCATGTTTATCTCCGGACATCCCAATGTCACCAGCCAGTGAGAATCAGCTGATTAGAGAATAACCCATGCTAGTCTCAACAGAATTGATAGTGTCTGTATTTATCAATTCATCGACTAGGGACAATTTCAATACTTCACAATTACACATATAGAGATAATCACTAGTTATGAATTCATCACAAATTCTCTCATGCTGTGAATTGTATTGCGGACATTCAGTAAATGAGTTTAAGATCTCAATCAAATACACGAACATGTATACTCAAATAGTGAATATTCATTTATTAAAGTAAATGATTACAATCATAAGGCGATTGCCTTAGGACACTTCTCTCATATAGGGTTCCATTTTGGAGGCCCAAAGTCAGAACCAAGACAGCTAAGGCTGTATAAACTAACATCTTATTGCTTTATAGTGTTTTGGACTAACCCTGGATGCAGGACCGAAGGAACGAGTGTCTGCAGCTCAGAGAGCTTCAAAGGAGTGAGCCAACAGCTGACCAGGGCGCCCAGAGTGGCCCAGGCGCCCCCAAGGTGAACACAAAACACATAATGCAAAAGAAGGCTTCGATAGTTCATGTTCGGGGTGCCCCCGCGCTCCCGGGCGCCCCCGCTGCTCCCGGGCGCCCCCCTGCTCAAGCCATCGAAGCAGAAGCCAGCGAAGCCAAGGGATAAGCTCTGACCCGGTCAACCCGGGCACCCCCAGCGTCCCGGGCGCCCCGGTCAAGATCTGATCCCGAGATTGAAGGGATCAGAAGGTGACCGAGACGGAGGCGGATCGACCGACACGTGGGGGGTGCCCCCGACGTTCCGGGCGCCCCCAGGGCCTATAAAAGGGCCCTCGACCCCAAGGCTTCGAACAACAATTCATTCAACGCTTCTACGCTCTTCTGTTCTCGCGCTCTGCTCCGGAAACCTCCCGACTCGAGACTCAAGCGTCGATGACGTCCCGCTGCTCCGAAAAAGACAACCTACATCGGACGTCGGTAAAAGAAGAGTTTTCGTTTTAAAAGTTTACTTTGCTATATTTGTAATTCAATACTGTAAACTGATTTGCGAACCTATAGAATTGCCCGCAGAAAACGATCAACGACTGTGGGCCTTGGAGTAGGAGTCGACCTAGGCTCCGAACCAAGTAAAACTATCTGTGTTTGCGTTTGATTGTTTTATTCCGCTACGTAATTTCTCTAATCCTAAAATCTGAACATTTTCCGATATTCACCCACCCCCCCTCTATCGGTTCTCTCGATCCAACAGCTAATAGTGGTGAACTTGCTCACATCTCCGGTCATATGACTTGAGCACCCACTATCTACTATCCACATGTTTAAGGCATCCTTGACTTTTACCTATACAACATGGAAAATACAATCTTTTGGTACCCAAATTTTAGTTCCACAAGCATCATTTAAAAACTTCTTTGGTACCCAAGCCTTCTTGATGTTTCCCTTAACCCCTTGTCTCCTAGATGCACCATTTCTACCCATAAGTGAGACAAAGGCTACTTTCTTGGTTTTTGGCTTATATCCTAACCCGGCCTTGTTATAAACGACTCTTTGACAGTTTATTATCATGTCAAGGTTACTAGAGCCAACTTAAAATTTCCTAAGTGCCTTGTGAGGTCCTCTACCTTTTCCCTTAGTTTCTTATTTTCATTTTCAAGACATGAATCATTTGACATGGTAGAAAAGGCATGCAAATCTTCCTTAAGTTTTGTAGATTCTACTTTAAGCATGGAAACTTCATCCTTTAAGTCCTTAATTTTTCTCCTAGCTCTAGCCAAATACATATTAGTACTAGAAATTATCTTGACAAGAGTAGAAGAAGGTAGACTATATACCTCACTTACCGACGCCTCGGATTCGGACAATGATGATGATGAGCCACTTTCTTCTTCACTACTTGAGCTTCTCTCATCATCGGATGACTCTGAATGGTCCACTCCCATAAGCGCAAAGTGAGACACATGCTCCTCTTCCTCCTCCGAGGATGATGGATCATCCCAAGTGACCTTGAGGTTGGTGGCACTCTTCTATTTTCCTTTTGATCGCTTCTTGTCACCTCTCTCCTTTTCCTCCTTCTTTTCTTCTCTTCTCTTTAGTTGGGGGCACTCATTCTTCATGTGCCCCTCTTGGTGACAGTTGTAGTAAATAATGTCTCTTGCTTTGCCCTTGCTTTTTGATCCTTTCCTCGCATAAGACTTGTTAGAAAAATTTTTAAAGGCCCTACGCATTTTTCTTACCATGAAGGCCTCTTGGTCGCTATCCATAGAGGCACTAGACTCCTCCGATTCGGATGATGAGGAGTAGATCACCTTCTTTTTCTCCTTCTTCTTTTTCTTCTCCTTTTTTACAATGAAAGCTATACCTTTTTCTTTGGAAGAAACGCTAGCTTGCTCATGTAATTCAAATTCGTAGAACAAATCATCTAACTTTACTATTGAAAGATCCCTTGATACTTTGTAGGCATCAACCATTGATGCCCACAATGTTATTCTCGGGAAGGATTGCAAGACATACCTCATGAGATCCCGATTTTTCACTTTCTCCCCAATCACATGTAATTCGTTAATGATCTCCTTTACCCTTCCATATAACTGGCTCACGGTATCGTTGGTCTTCATGGAGAGAGATTGTAGTTGGGCAACTAGTAGATCCTTCTTTGCCCTTCTTGACTTGTTGGACCTTTCATTGAGTTCGACGAGTTTCTCCCATAATTCTTTGGCGGTCTTGAAATACCCCACCTTGTTGAGTTGTTCCTTTGAAAGTCCGCACTGAAGCGTGGTGGTGGCCTTTGCGTTGGCTTGCGCCTTATTCATTACTTCCTTCGGCCAAGATCCCATTGGCAGTGGCTCTCCTCTTTCGTAGACGGGTGCATCAAATTCATCTACAACACTCATCCAGTTTTCAATATCATTCATCAAGTAATATTGCATTCTACCTTTCCAGTAGGCGAAGTCGTTCCCGTCGAAGAATGGAGGCCTTGCAGTGCTGTAACCCTCTTGAAACGCCATTTTCTTGTACTCCGGCTGACGGTGAGTTCTCCCAAAGCGAACCGGCTTTGATACCAATTGATAGATCGCGTGCGTTGCTAGAGGGGGTGAATAGCACTTTTTCTTGAATTCTCTACAAGATTGTTAGCGTAATACAAACAAAAATATATGAACAACAAAAGAACAATGCTAACTCAGAGTATTTTTACTTGGTATCCACCCCGAAAGGTGATTAATCCAAGGATCCACGCGGTTGCACACTCTCCACTATGAAACCCTCCTTCAAGGTGGAGAAAACCTTTACAACAGTCGTCTTCTTCCTCTTTACAAGATGCGATGAAGAGCGAGAGGAAGATCTGATCAATCGGGGCACGAGCAGTACTTTTGTACAGTAAGAAACCGTACCAAAGTCGTACCAAAAAGTCCCCTTTATATAAGAGAACAGGACAACTTCGTAAGCTGTCCAGCCCAGCACCAGGGGCAGTCGACTGGCCTAGCTTTAAATGCTAGCCAACGGCTAATTTTCGGGGATGACCAGCCGACTGCCCATGGGGTAGTCGACTGGTCCGAGGCTGAAAACTCTCTGTGAGTTTTGGCAGTCGACTACCTTTCTACCAGTCGACTGCCCAGCCTCTCCACTCACTTACATTCACTCCGAACACTCTCCTTCACGTATGCCTTCAGGTATGCTCCCTTGGCTTGCCCCTTGAAGTCTTCTTCCTCTAACTATCGTCCCTCAGATGCGCACACAAGTCCTCCCTTGGCTTGCCTCCATGCCACCCTTCACGTGTGCCCTTGAAGTCCACTTCCCGGCTTGCCCTTGAAGTCCTCCTCCCTCGGCTCTCGTCCCTCGGATATGTTCTCCATGTGTGATTCTCCAAGATCTGCAAACTCAATCACACATATCAAATACAACACAACACCCTAACCTTAAACGTATGCACACACACATCAAAACTATGATCTTCCCGATCATTCTTGGGTCGATTGCCTCAACACCTATGACTTTCCTGCACACTTAATAAGCTTGTTAGATCACAACCAAATCTTAACTTCTGAACCCTTTGTCATTATCAAAACATAGGTTCGACTTTGGTGCTTTCGGCACCAACAGCATACACGTGGTACCCTTTAGATCAGAAACCAAGAGATAAGACTGTATAACTAAACATTTTGAATTATTACTCAATGGTCAAGCAAGAATAAGTATTAAGCAGGAAAAACAAGGAGAATAGATTTAAGGTAAAACAACCTACTTAGAAAATAAAACAACCATACATTTAAGGTAAACGAATCTATAAGAATCAAATAAGAAGTATTTGCCTTAATACGTAGTTCGTGTCAAATAAGAACCCCTCACATCCAAATATCTATATACAATCAATGTCCTCCATCAAAAATAAAATATAACTATTTATACAACTAATTAAAATAGTTACACTAACTACCAAACATAATTAGGATTAATCTCTAATTATAAATCTACTAAATTAACTCTTAAATAATGGTTGGTTCTTTTTCAACCTAATTTATCAAAATTAGGTTATAAAATTAAACATCTAATTTAACCCAAGGAATTATTCTGAATCCAATCCAATTTGTTAACCACATTTAACCTAAGTGCATAACCCAGCTAATCATCCCATAAACGATTGATCACACATAATCTATTACACTTAACTAAGTCATCGTAGTTCTTTACTATTTCATCAATTAATTCATTACCAAACTAGATCCAATTTACATGCTCAAATACCTTATAGTTAAACTCCTCAACACCAACCTCAGGCTAAACTCACGGTAGCCCAAATCAATTAAATCCAACATCAAAAACCTTCCGGCAAAAGTAGTTCATGACCCACACCAAATACAGGGCAAAACTTAGAATAGCTCAAAGGAATAATCCAAAACCATGAACACCATATTACCCAACTATCCCCATAAACCAACATGCATAGCTCACGATAGTGCTTCACTAGATCAAAAAAATTGTAGCTAACAAACTTAATTCAACCAATCTTCTTACCATGACAGAACACCGAAAAGTCCAACCAAAACACAATCTGAATGGAATTCCCGGTAGCACACAACAAGATCACCAAATCCCAAACAAGATCACTACCCCAACCAAAGCTCTCGGCATTGACATCTCAAACTCAACAACCTACCACGACCCAAATCCAAACTACAATTATATCTATACTCTAATCCAAAACATAGATCTAAAACAAATTTATTTACAAATTTGCTATCAAGAGAGAAGGGAAAAAAACAAACATCTAGAATAGGGCAATGATCAGAAAACCCCTCCATCGAAACCTCGCCACTGGTTGGGTGTGACTGCTCGACCCTCATGACCCCGATCTCATGCCTCGCCTCTTTCTATGCTTGCAATCTCCCCACTTGCCACTCTCGGCCAAGAGACGCCGATGGTCGCCTTCATCCACGTCAACTACCACCCTCCCTCTACGCGATTCTAGGTTTGCCTCCTTTACTGTTTGATGGGGGGATTCCTGATCATGCCACCACGTATTATATTGATTTTTAGGTATGTTTTATTTATACAGATGTATTTGATTTATGTTCTTTATTTCAGATACTGTATACATTTATTTTCTATATGTTTGTTTTACCCTTTTAAATACCATACATTTATCTATTCTTATACTCGCAGAGTTCGCCAGGGGAGGATCCAGCTCTCCTTCTTCCTTTTTGTTTCAGGTAGTTGATAATCGCGTCTCTTGGCGCCAGGGGAGGATCCAGCTGTCAGTCCCTTGTTCGAGTATTCTCTTATCGTTTTCGTATTTTCATAATATTTTATCGTATTGGTGTCGCTTTCGTTTTGTTATCATTTTGGTTGATATTTGACTTTTTTTTGGACGTGTATTTATTTGTTTCCGCTGAATTTTGATTTGCTGCGCTTAGTTATGGAGATTTATTTATTATGTTTATTATTTATTAGTTATATATTTAACTGCATAATTGTAATTGTGTGAATGTCAGCCGAGTGTAACTGTGCTAAATTTTATGGTTGAGATGTATGTATTAAGTTTCAGATTGTCCGCCATATAGAGGAGATAGTGCACGATTTTCGAGCGAGCACTAGCCTCTGGGGCATGACAGTAACCGCATGGGCTAAGGCAGGAATATATATTTCTATGTTTTTATAGGATGGGCTGATAATTAATATATAGGTGTTGTCATCCTGAGATCTGGAAGTTAAAATCTGACAAAATCAGTATGTTCGTCATTCTCACGCGTTAGCCACACTATCCGGGCTAGTAATCCCCGTGATTTATCTTCTCCATGTTAATCTTGGGACAGATTTGATGGGTAAATCTTAGGAAGGATTGACGGGAGCATCGAAGATGAATAAATCGTCTTTTACCATTGGAAATATATTTTTCTAATCATAAGGCTATGTATTATTATTTATCTTACTTTTATTATTTTAAAATATTATCTTTAATAATAAATAAATAAGAAAATGTTTTTTTTAATTTCATAAAGAAAAGTTATTTAAGGTGGAAATAGAATTTCATCAAAGATTAAATTAATCACAAAAATTCCACTATAAGTTACGACTCATACTACGAGCTCTCGTCTAATCCCGACGAGTCGCTTCTTCGTCCCCGTCGTCTTCTTCCACGAGAAGACGAAGAAGAAAAAAAGACGTCGCCTTTCCATTTCAAAAACCATAAACCTTGCCGTCGATTTGGAGGGCTGATGCATCCAAGCACGAGAGAGAAGCAAGTGCATGGCATGGCCGCGGAGTCGCTCAATGGCATCGCTGCCCAGATCGCGGTCCAGGAGCTGCAGAACGGCCGTGGATCGGAAGAGAAGTTCGTTCTTGATGTCTCTTCTGGTCACGAAGACTTCCTTGATGAGATCCTATCCGGTCTGGGCGCCCCCTGGGACGCCTCGGCTTCCGATCGGCAGTGGATCGTCGGGATCCGGGATGTTCCGGAGGAGGGGTTGCCGTATGCTCCCTTCGACGAGTCGACGCTTCTCGTGAATCGGCTCTTGCAGTACCAGATCAGCGGTGGGAGCTCGTCGGCGGAGAAGGCTATGATGCTGCCGCTCGGCCATGATTCCCAGCAGCGGCTGCTCGTGGCCGGCTACGGAAACTCTGGGCTCCGACCCCTTCCGATGACGCTCGACAGTGCCTGTTCCATCGATTCGCCCAATTCGACTGTAAGCCGCCCTAATTTACCCGGTTCTCTCTTCTTCCTTGTTGAAACAACGAAAACTTAATTTTCTTCTCACCATTCGATTACGGAATCGAAGGTGGTCGACGCGCTTTACAGTGGTTTCGGTGGATCGATTCAGCACACTGATTCGGCGAATCAGAACAGTTTGCCCCATCTCAAGGTTGCGCTGAAAGCTCCGTCTTTTCGTTCTTTTTCTCAAGCATTTCCTTTATACTCATGATAACCCAAATTAAACCCACCCAGGGAGCTTCGACGCCGGGCCAGAACTTTGGAGCAGTCAGCACCGTCGCCTTGCCGTCCACCGTCACTGGCGCGGCGCCACCGAGGCAGAAAGTAAGAGCGCGGAGGGGCCAAGCCACCGATCCCCACAGCATCGCCGAGAGGGTAAGCGAGGACATCAACCCATAAAAATAATTGCTTTTTCCCATTGTTTTCGAATCATTTGGGTTGGAATTTGAGTTCCTTGATGAACCCCTTTCTCCTCCTCTTGCGTTTTCTGCTCGTACAGTAACACCCTGTTTGGAAACTTTTAAGTAAGGAATTGGAATTCAATTCCGGTCGGAATTGAATTCCGACCGGAATTGAATTCCAATTCCCATGTTTGGAATGAATAGTAAACAACAGAATTGAATTCCAATTCCAGTGTTTGGAATCAATCGGAATTGAAATCACTTATTATATTTTTACCATTTTACCCTTAAACAAAATAAAGATGGAAGCAGGGTTGCAGCAGGGTTGCAGTAGGGTGAATTAGTCATTTTAAAGTTGGAAGGGAATGGAATTCAATTCCTTTCCCAAATCAGACCCTTTTGGGTCTGATTTATTTTGGGGTATGTGAAGGGAATTGGAATTCAATTCTTTTCCAATTCCTTCTTAAAATTTGCTACCAAAGAAGGGAATTAAATTTCAATTTCCTTGAGAATTCTAATTCCCTCCTTTCCAAACAGGCTGTAACAGTGGCCTTGAATCCCGTTCTCTTTGGTGTTAATTCTCTGTTCCTGTTCACAGTTGAGAAGGGAGAGGATAGCGGAGAGGATGAAAGATCTGCAGGAGTTGGTGCCCAACGCCAACAAGGTATCAAAACTTTCTCCTTGTCTTCTTCCTGCTTTAATTTCCACTTGGGAATGTTTCGATACGAAGATAGTTAGTACTATTAAAGATTAGATCGATGTTACATCATGCTTGTCGCATCCCTGTTGATGATGAATGAACGATTTCAAGATGTTAATTACGGAAAATTAGGTGAATGATTCTGTCCAACTAACAGCTTGTTTGGTTTGGAATTAATTGCAGACGGACAAAGCTTCCATGCTTGATGAGATCATCGACTACGTTAAGTTCCTCCAACTGCAAGTCAAGGCAAGCTCTCCTCTTCTCGTGAAAGTCGACCATATGCGAGTGGAATGCTGATGGGTTTTCTTTCAAACAGGTTCTGAGCATGAGCAGATTAGGCGGTGCGGCCGCCACTGTGCCGCTTGGCGGCGGCGGCGACATTTACCATGAGGTATTGCCTTTTTTGTAACGATTCTTTTGAAAAAGATCACTTTTTCCGCCTTTGCATTGTTCTTTTTTTTTTTTAATTAGCAGGAGCAGACCGGCGACGGGTTGACAGTGACGGAGCAGCAAGTAGCGAAACTGATGGAGGAAGACATGGGCTCGGCGATGCAGTACCTGCAAGGGAAGGGCCTGTGCCTCATGCCCATCTCCCTCGCCTCCGCCATTTCCTCCGCCACCGGCGTCTCTTCCTTCCCCCGTGCCCTCTCCTCTTCTATCTCCGCCGCCCACCGGCATCTCCCCTCCCTCCCCAACCCTGGAGCCGGCGACGCCCCTTCCTCTCCAGACGTTTCAGCCCTCTCGGCCCACTCTCGGTCCGCCGCCAAAGCCTAATCTCCTACCCTACAGCGAAACAGAGGAGGACGAGGAAGAAGAAGAAAATCCGAATTTCGGAAAAGTAAATGATATGCAATTTGACTTTGCCATCTATCTCTTTCCGTTGATTGTTAACGCGGAAGGAACGAGTCTATGTTTCTTCCTCGACTATAATATAGCTAACATTAATTTGCGGCTGATTGCGTGGTCAATTTCGGGCACAAGGGATCCAGCGGCCATAGTTTGTGGCAGGGCCTGGCTCAAGCCTATTTAAGATCCTAGGTGAAAAAAAAATTATTAACATTATTTAAAAAAAAAATCTACTCCTTTTTTATTTAACTTGCAACTGTCAATCAACTTGGTCGAAAACAAATATATTCAGAATTGTTTGAAAACTAAGAAAAATAAAAAAAATATATAATTACTCAAATGAAAGACGAAAATAACAACCCTTACAAAAAAGGAATAAATGAAATGGGACAATATATAATAGAAAAAAATTATGTTTCCAACCTCAACTCATCATCACCGCAAACCAAAATAAATAAATAAATAAATAATATATATACAAAATGACATAACTCAATATAATCCTTAGAAAATGAAAATCATAACGAGATCAAACCGACCATTATCATTTATTAAAAACTAAATAAGTCATTTTAGGCACAGAACAAAAGAAAAAATAAATCATATTTTTCATCACCTAAACCAAAATAATTGTAAATGATAGAATACAAACGAAAGGGAAACCAAAAAATTTATTTATGTAACTACATATAAATAAAAGCTAAACTTAATGTCTATAAGGAAGCGAAATGGTAAAGATATCTAACTCACTATTGCTCAAAAATAATAAAATCCTCTATTTCGATCGAACACAATATGGATGAATTCCTCAACATTTGAACTTAATCAAGCAAGGAGCATAGAGTACCAACCGGATCAACGTGACAACGTTAGGTGTAATTTCTCTTTCCCAATATCAACGAGCGAGAGATGTACAAAGAGGGGAGCTAGTCAAGGAAAGAGAGAGAATTCGAAAAAAAACTAATGTTTTTATTTTGCATTGCATGGATTATTTTTTTTTAATTCATGTTCTTACCAATCAGAAGAGAAAACGTCACTAACAAAAAAAAATATAACAAGAGAAGGCTTGGGTTGAAAGATATTGAAGATGAATACATTAGATCTTATAATATAATATACATAATAAAAATTAAATTTAAAATATTAAAAAGAGAGTCCTTATGACTCTATCTATTGGAACAATAATAAGATTTTTATAAAATTTATAGTTTTGATTAAAAAATGAGATACATAATTTTTTTATCAAGATCCTATTCTTTTTCATTCCCTTAAAATATATAATAAAAAATATTTAATATATCAAAAATAATGGGCCCCAATAAAAATTGAGGTCCTAGGCATAGGCCTTAATGGCCTATGCCTAAAAACGGCCCTAGTTTGTGGTGGTCGATGATCTTGCTTATGCCACTCCCGCAACAGGAATTAAACCCTCTCGGTGAAAGACATTGACCCACGCACGTTTGTCGGCGAAGCACAATAGTCAAAGCACGAGGAGACCTTTATAAAAAAAAATGATTCAGTTCGTTTAACATCTTTATCAATCTATTTTAAATTTAATATGAAAAAAATAAATTATAAAGATTATTAATCTAGATATTGTGATTAACATATAGAAAGGACGGACATGCTAACTTTGTTATGTTTTGACTTTTAGACTTTAAGATGTCAACGTCTACGTACTAACTATCAATTTATCATATAGAAAAAATGAGAAAACTCTTATAGCATTTATGGGCAAAGTATCCACTAGTATAGTAAACCTAATATCATCTCCTAATTATCTCCTCCCTCTCTTTCCCTCATCTCCTCCCAAATCCTATCTAATAAAAGATAGGAGAGGTTGAGTTGATAGATCCAAAAAAAATATATATATATATATATATATATATACATACTAGTCATATGTTTGGAAGGTAGGGGTATCTAAATCTCGCTTTAATACCATGGAATGATTTAAGATACACTTCATCCATCCAAGTTGTCACATTGGGAGCCTAAACCTACCAGAACAGACATGAATAATTACCCTAACAAACAGATATACTCATTGATTGTATTGATAATAATTGCATCTAGATTGCACCTGAGGCTATGGTGCATTGATAGGGCGACTAGTCGCTATCCAAGATATCTGCGGTTCGATCCTTAGCTATGACGTATTTACAAAATTTTTCCTCCAAATAGGACGTGAACTTTGGAGGAAAAGTTTCGACCACAATAATTATAGAAAATATAAGTTTCAGTTAGTATTAAGATCCCAAGACTAATTAATCTGCGAAACTCCAAAAACATTTTGTATTCAAAGTAGTAGTCGGAGAAACTCTTTCAATGTACATTCAAAGTAGCGTCCTTCTGATTTTTATTCAAAGTTTTGGACCTTTTGTTTTCTGGGTTCGGGGCCTTCTTCCTCTGCCTTTATAAGGATCATAATATCATCTCCCCTAGCTATCCATCTTTTCCTTTCCCATACGCACGAAGGCCAACGATTCAAATCCCCGTAAGATCCTCACTTTTTCCGCAGGTTTCGTTAGGGCTTCAATGAGTAGGTTTTTTTTAAAGCTAGCGCAAGGTATCCATCCAGCACTTAAGGCCGAATCTGAGTTTGTTGTTGCACAATTATGAAGTGGATTATGGACAATCAATTTACCTTATATATTTATATATAATTAGAATGCATTTCAATTTTGATGGATCGTAAGTCTCGGCAAATTATCGATCATCATCATATATATATATATATATATATATATCCTTTACTAGACAGATTATCAATCATCTGTCATATGTAGTATTTATAGATTGATTAATAAATTAAATAAAAAAATATTGATAAGAGAATAAAAAAAGAAAGTAAAATAGATGATACCGTTTTAGAGAAAATTTAAAATAAATTTTCCTCAATTATGTAAAGAAAATAAAGAAGTGCAAAAACTTATAATCTTCACTATCTATTGTTCTTTGGACTCTTATGAAATGTACCATTTTTATCATGCACTTCTTTTTTATACTCAACTTATGAAATTTTTGACTTCTAGATTAATAGTTGAAATATGTAGGTAGTTAGTTGATTAGCCTTTGTATATATTTTGTTGTGATATTGTTACATTTCATACACAACGAACGAAGCTAATAGTGTGGCAAGCCTAGCTCGTACGGAGACTAATGTGAGATCACCAAATCAAAGGGCATGAAACATGCATGATGATTCATCAGGAAGAGTAGGAAGCAAAATATCTAGCCCTCCGAAGATAATATTAGCCAAGAATCAAATGGAAGTTAGTTCCACAAATTAATAAAACAAATCAAAGGCTACTATTGGAGGACTAGGTGTTTAAATTAAGTGATAAAACTGTTAGTAGGAGCCCTAGAATTAATTATGTGATGATTGACTAGGGACATTTTGTATCATATTCTATCATTAATAAATGCATGTTTGGTTATTATACTTACTTTGTATTCTGTACCGAATGACTAAGTATAATAATGTCCTTGTGTAGTAGGTTCTTATCTACATTATATCGATTAGTTGAATCGATAGTGAGATAATGTAGAGAACACTACACTAAATTATTCCTAGTCAAGCATTAATATTCAGGGACAATATTAATGCATGGAGACTAGCATGTAGGTCAACTGATGACTTGAGCTCACAAGTCATGGATATGTGATATCAAGTTGATACATGGGTATACATTGGAGAATGTATACTGAATGACCCGCCATGAGAAAGTTTCATAGATTGTCATATGAGTGTCATAAACTTTCTCATGTGACTATTGGTATGAATAGTCCTTAGACCTGAAGTCACTACGGTTCCTTACATAAGGAGTTATATACTTTGGTATCGTCAAACGTCACCCATAACAGGGTGAACTATAAAGGCGATCACTGGGTATGTAATGAATTATGCGGAGGGATATGAGTGATGTATATGGGATATATCCCTCCCATATGACGGGAGTGATATTTGTGGGCCCCTTGATCGAGTAGGACTACTGAAACGCATGACCATGCTCAAATGAGTCAATATGAGATATTGAGCTCATTTGTTTGAGTTAGTCTATGTAACGACCCGCCTTCTCTACCTTAGACGGTCCGCTACTTTATCTACTTCTTGACTCTAATGCACGACTAAGAATGCGGAACTTCTTTTTTTTTCTTTTAAATCCATCTAGGGATGATATTTTAACTCTAATAGTCATGCATGATACAATGGCACGCTTCTTTTCATCTGTAGCACTTCTCTGCATTGGTACCAGTCGACTGCGATCTAACCAGTCGACTGGTATCGGCCACAGAAAGTTTCTGGGCGCGGCACCAGTCGACTGGCCTCTTGGCAGTCGACTGATGCATCGAACAGAAGCTACTGTTCGATAGGGCAGTCGACTGATACTGAACCAGTCGACTGGCACGCCTGAAAATCTGAAATTCAGATTCGAAACCTTGTCTCAATGGTCCACCAAACTTATAGTTTCAAGCCATACAAAGACACAACACCATTTCTATATTCTATACTAGTTTCCTAAACATTTTAGCCAATCAAAACAACTTCATAAACTCGAAATTAGAACTTTTGCGGAAGAAATTAAGTTATGAAAATCTATATGAACTTTAAACTAGAGTTTTGTACCAAACTTAACTCCTATGCATTCATAATACCAAAATACATGTTCTACACCTTACTAAAGCATTTTGGAATGTGTATGCAACTTTTCTAAGCATGTTTAAGCAATAAAACTTGATTCAAAGGGAAACTACCAATATCTTGGCACATGCATCAATTTGCTCCATCAAGTATCAATATTCAAAACTACTCACACTCATACTCATCCAAGACAATCATAAGGATATGTATGCTAAATAAAATGACATGGAATCTTTACTCATGGTTTTATGACATGCAAAATATCTAAAACGCAAATACTTGGATCAATGCTATATGATCTAACTTAAACTAAGACTTTATAATAAATGCACTATAAGTCCTTCATTCATCTTGTCCCAAGGACCTCTCCAAGGTCAGCCACCACACACACGTCACTCAGCACCGCCTTGTCGCCTTCCTTCAGAATTGCTTGCCTTTACCTTTACCTGCAGTAAGAGGAAAAGCAACTAATAAGCAAAAAGCTTAGTAAGTACTATCTAGCTCACAAAATCTCGAAAATGTGCAAACATGCTTTTTAAACAATGTGAAATCACATGAGATACTTTTATGCTTCAAAGAAAACTAAACCATGTATACTCAAGCATTAATAAGTCTCGACTTACTTGTTCTTGGCTTAACTTGAACTTTAGCAATTCTTTAACTTTAAATCTTTCTTTAACTTTTAGAAAACTTTTTTAAACTTTAGAAAAACTTTGCTAAAGCATATACTTGAAAATAATATCTCACTTGGATCTACTTAAGACGTAAGTACCATCTTATGTGCGTTCCCTAAAAGGTTGGGGTAGCGAGCCACCAATTCTAATAGAGCAGACCTTGGTCTACCAGGGCCAAGACCTTGGAATTAGACACCTGGATTTCTTTAACGACGCCCTTGGACGCCGGGTACTGGCCTTAGAAAATAAAATAGCTTTTCTTTCTTATCTTTAAATGCCTTGGCATTTTAACGAGCCCCTTGTGTGCCCAAATCCCTAAGTCTTGACTTTTGGGGATTTCTTAAGGCCTTGGCCTTTTCTTTTCTTATCTTTATCTTCTCTTTTCTTTTCTCATAACTTTTCTTAGACCCTAACCTCATATAGGGTACTTAATTAACTTATACAAGCATATAATGAACTAAGATCACATGCAAAATCTTAAACAAAAAGGAAATATCTCTTCTAAAACTTTCGAGGGAAAATTCTTGCGGGAAAACCGCCTCTTACTGCAAGTGAGCAGTACTTACGTCGATATCTTGGACTTACAACCAAGAACGGCGTCGGAGGTTCCGGAGAAACATAAAGTCTCGGAGATTTCTTCGCGCTCACGCGTTCCTCTCGTCGCGGGGATTCCGAATATAGGAAAATCTCTCGGAGAAGAGCCTTGGCCGGCCACCGGAGGAGAGCCCTAGGGCTTGGTGTGTTTTCGCCCAAGGGAGGAGAGGGGGCGGCGTGCGTGAGTTTTGGGCGAGGAAGAGAGGGTTTTGAGAGGAAATAAAATTTCTCTCTTTAATTATCTATTTATACTTATGGGGGCGAATTTACCTAATTATACCTTATCTATTGTTTCGCTCAATCTATTTCAACAAAACAACCCAGCGCAGCTGGTCCGCCCATTCGACTCTCACAGCGTGGGTGGAGGGTTCGATTCCCACCCACGCGATTTTCTATTTATAACCCTTTTTGCCACTTTCGTTTACGGAAAAATTCCATAAAAATATCCATAATTTGGAATAAATTCTAAGATATTTCTAAAATTAGTTTCGAGAATTTTCGAGCGTTACAATCCCCCATACCTTATAAAAAGTTCATCCTCGAACTTAGAATAATTCTGGATATCTTTCTCTCATGCTGTCTTCACGCTCCCAAGTAGCGTTCTCATGCTTTTGATTCTGCCAGATGACCTTCACTAGTGGCACTTCTTTATTTCATAATCTTTTAACTGCTTTGTCCACTATCTGTGTCGGTCTGCTCTCATAGCTAAGATCTTCTTGGATCTGTACTGACTGAGGCTGAATCACTTGGCTAGGATCGTGAATACACTTCTTTAGCATGGAGACATGAAATGTACTGTGGATAGCTGACATATCCTCTGGTAAGTCCAACTCATATGCTACCTTACCAACCCTCTTTATGATCTTGTAGGGTCCTATATAGCGAGGACTTAGCTTGACCTTTTTGCCAAATCTCATCACTCCCTTCATAGGAGCGACCTTGAGGAATACTGAATCTCCAACTTTGAATTCCAGTGGCCTACGGCGTGTGTCAGCATACTTTTCTGTCTACTCTGGGCAGTCTCAATCCTCTGGCGGATCGTCTGGATAGCCTGAGTGGTCTCATCTATAAGCTCAGTCTGGCTGCCTAGTCCTGACTCCATCTCTTTCTTCTCACCAGCTTCTTGCCAACATATGGGTGATCTGCATTTCCTGCCATATAACGCTTCATAAGGTGCCATTTTGATAGTGGCCTGATAGCTATTGTTGTAGGCAAATTCAGCTAAATATAGGTACTTGCACCAACTGCCCTTAAAGTCCAACGCACAAGCCCTTAGCATGTCTTCTAAAATCTGATTTACTCTCTCCGTTTGTCCATCTGTCTGGGGATGGAAAGCAGTGCTGAACTGGAGTCTGGTGCCTAGGGCGTCCTGAACACACCTCCAAAAATGGGAGATGAACCGCCCGTCTCTGTCAGAAATGATAGACTTCGGAACTCCATGAAGCCTGATCACTTCCTTCACATATAGCTGCGCCAAATGCTCTACTGAGTGCGACACCTTGATGGCTAGAAAGTGGGCAGACTTGGTCAATCTGTCTACTATCACCCAAATTGCATCGTGTCCATGAGTGGTTCTTGGAAGACCTGTGATAAAGTCCATGGATATTTCTTCCCACTTCCATTCTGGAATAGGAAGAGGCTGTAGAACTCCTCCTGGTCTCTGGTGCTCTGCCTTGACTCTCTGGCATGTCAGGCAGGTGCTGACATATTTAACTACATCTCGCTTGAGTCCAGACCACCAGAATCTTTTCCTTAGATCTTGATACATCTGGTGGAACCTGGATGCATCGAATAAGGAGTACTGTGGGCTTCTTCTAAGATGCTCTTTCTCAGTTCCTCGTCATTGGGGACGCAAAGGCGGTCTCCAAGGTAGAGGATGCCACTGTCTGATACTCGAAACTCTGAATTTTCTGCCTCTTGGATCCCCTGCTTGATCTTCTGGATCTCTGGGTCTTGATCTTGCTTTTCTTGCATATCTATAAGCAGGGTTGACTCTAGGGTCAAGGCAGAAAATTGCCCAACCATAACTTCGACTCCAAAATCTTTTATTTCTTTCTGAAGTGGTGGAGACAGTGATGATAGGGACATCAATGCTGCACAGGATTTCCTGCTCAGTGCATCTGCCACTTTATTAGCTTTACCTGGGTGGTAGAGGATTTCACAGTCATAATCTTTGACCAACTCTAGCCACCTGCGCTGCCTCATATTCAGATCCTTCTGAGTGAAGAAGTACTTCAAACTCTGATGGTCTGTGAAGATTCTGCACTGCACTCCATACAGGTAGTGTCTCCAGAGCTTCAGTGCAAAAACCACAGCTGCTAGCTCAAGGTCGTGGGTAGGGTAATTCTTCTCATAGTCCTTGAGCTGTCTGGAGGCATATGCTATTACCTTTCCGTCTTGCATGAGGACAGCTCCAAGGCCCATCTTGGATGCATCACTGTAGATGTCGAAGGCCTTGTCACTTTCTGGAACAGTCAGGATGGGAGCACTGGTCAGTCTCTTCTTCAGCTCTAGAAAACTGTGCTCGCATTTATCTGACCATTCAAACTTCTTGTTCTTTCTGGTCAAGGCTGTGAGTGGAGAGGCTATTCTGGAAAAGTCCTCCACAAATTTTCTGTAATATCCTGCCAGGCCTAAGAAACTTCTGATTTCACTGGCATTCTTGGGTCTACACCAGTTGCTGACTGCTTCTATCTTGGCTGGATCAACTTGAATGCCTTCTTTGGATACAATGTGACCTAGGAAGGTCACATGATCTAGCCAAAACTCACACTTTGAGAATTTTGCATAGAGCTTCTCCTGCTGAAGGATCTGCAGCACTATCCTCAAGTGTGTAGCATGGTCCTCTGGAGTCTGTGAATATATGAGAATATCATCAATAAATACAATGACGAATTTATCGAGATACTCCCTGAAGATGTGGTTCATCAGCTCCATGAAGACTGCTGGAGCATTGGTTACTCCAAAAGGCATCACTACAAATTCGTAGTGACCGTATCTTGTCCTGAAGGCCGTCCTGGGGATGTCACTTTCTTTAACCTTTAGCTGATGATACCCAGAACGCAGATCTATCTTCGAGAACACTGTAGCCCCTTTGAGTTGATCAAATAAATCATCTATTCTAGGGAGGGGGTACTTGTTCTTGATGGTTACCTTGTTCAAGGCTCTGTAGTCTATGCACAGGCGCATAGACCCATCCTTCTTCTTGACGAAAAGTACAGGAGCTCCCCAGGGTGAATGACTCGGGCGGATGAAGCCCTTATCTAGTAGCTCCTGAAGTTGCTCTTGTAATTCTTTCAGCTCTGCAGGAGACATACGATATGGGGCTTTTGAGACCGGACCGGTACCTGGCACCAGCTCAATCTCAAATTCCACCTCCCTGTTGGGCGGTAGTCCAGGTAGTTCTTCTGGGAACACTTCTGGATATTCGCAGACTACCCGTACATCCTCCTGCTTGAGTTCTTTCCTTGCTTCTGAGTCCACTACGTGTGCAAGAAAACCAGCACACCCTTGCTCTAGCATCTGGTGGGCTGCCAAGGCTGAGAGGAATTTCTGAGTCTTCCTCTTTGGGGCTCCTTGAAACTCGAATGGTGGTTCTCCTTCTGGGCTGAAAACCACCTTCCTTCTACGGCAGTCCACTGAAGCGCTGTACTTACTGAGGAAATCCATGCCCAGTATGATGTCGAAGTCTTGCATCGCAAGGACTATCAGATCGACATATAGCTCTCGGTCTGAAATCTTGATTGGCACAGCCCGGAGCCGCTGGGTGGATTCCATGATTTCCCCTGAAGGGAGAGTTGTCAGGAATCTGGACTCCCAACTCTCTGCAGGCACCTGTAACTTACTAGCAAAAGGTACTGATACGAAAGAATGGGTCGCCCCAGTGTCAAACAGTGTAGTAGCTAAATGCTGAAAAATAACTATTTGACCTGTTACGACCGTGGAGGCGCTGGCAGCTTCTTCCTTCGTGAGGGAAAAGACTCTGGCATTGGTTGGAACTGGTGCTGCTTCCAACCCTCCCTGACTGATCTGAGGTCCCTCCAGTATAGTAGGCATGTAATGTAACTGAGGCTTGCCTCCATACTGTACAGACTGCTGAGGAAGTACCTTAAACTTGTTTGGGCAGTCTCTGGATCTGTGTCCCTCTTGTCCACATGAGTAGCATCCAGTTACACCCAAAAGGCATGCTCCTGGATGGGTCCTCCCACACTTAGGACAAGGTGGGTACCTAGCTTGCTTGTTCTCTTGGTTTCCTTTTTGGCTGCCAGGCCATTGCTTCCTTTTGTGGTTCTTGTTCTTCCAGTTCTGGTTATTTGGCTGAGGCTTCTGGCCTCCTGTTGTCTTGTTCTCAATCAGGACTGGCTTCTGCTGCGTTTGCTGTGCCTTGATGCTATTCAGATAGTGCTCTGAGATTAGAGCACTACTGACCAACTCCTCGCTGGTCTGGGGTCGGTGCGTCCCGCTGTTCACGTTGAGTGCTATTTCAGGGTTCAGCATGCGGAGCATCAGTCTGACTCGCTCCTTCTCTGTGCTGACTAGCTCTGGGCAGAGGCGAGCTAGTCTGTTGAACTTCGCGACTGCTTCTCCCACTGGTAGGTTACCTTGTCTGAACTCCATGAAGTCCTCGTAGTGCTTGTTGGTAACCCGCATGTGGAAGAACTCCTCATAGAACTCTTGCTCGAAATCTGCCCAGCTCATCTGGTTGACTATCCTCTTACTCTTGACTCGCTCCCACCACATACGAGCATCTCCAGTTAGGCAGAAGGAGGCACATTTGACCTTCTCGACTTCTGGCCAGTCAAGAAGCTCCATTGTGCTCTCTAAAGTCTTGAACCAAGCCTGGGCATCCCAGGGCTCAGTCGTGCCTGAGAAGCTTTCGGGTTTCAGCCTCTGCCACTGGACGAGGTATGCTTCTTGTCTTCGGTTCACGGCAGGGGTCTCCTGTGTGACTGGTGGAACTTCAGCCACCACTGGAGTTCCACTCCTGCTGTGGGTGGTGTAGGGGGCACTGGGTGCTGATTTGCCATCAGTGTGGCGATGGTCTTCTGTTGCTCTGAAATCTGAGCTTGCATTTGAGCAATGACTGCCATCAGGTTTGGCTGTTCTGTGCCAGGCTCATTGTTATCTTGAACTGGGGTTCCGTTCCTTGCATTAGGAGCTCGGCCTCTTCTTGCCATCTAATAATGCATAAGGGAACAAGAAATCACTACTACCTCTCTAGGTATAAACTTGTCTTCTTACTTAGTAACCTAATATCCATTCTAGGGATTAAACATGATTCCGTGATACTAAGGTATTAAACATGCTTCCTTGTTCTATGCACATATGAGTAAGTACTTAAGCATTTCTCTATACTGCAATTAAGTAAAGGAGCAATAGAAAAACTGAAACTTAAAGCTTTCTTACTTGAAGACGGCAAGGTTGATGCTGATGTGTGTGTGATGCTGGAGAATGGGAACTGCTCTGATACCACCTGTAGCGACCCGCCTTCTCTACCTTAGACGGTCCGCTACTTTATCTACTTCTTGACTCTAATGCACGACTAAGAATGCGGAACTTCTTTTTTTTTCTTTTAAATCCATCTAGGGATGATATTCTAACTCTAATAGTCATGCATGATACAATGGCACACTTCTTTCTCTAGAACTTCCTGCATGGTACCAGTCGACTGCGATCTAACCAGTCGACTGGTATCGGCCACAGAAAGTTTCTGGGCGCGGCACCAGTCGACTGGCCTCTTGGCAGTCGACTGATGCATTGAACAGAAGCTACTGTTCGATAGGGCAGTCGACTGATACTGAACCAGTCGACTGGCACGCCTGAAAATCTGAAATTCAGATTCGAAACCTTGTTTCAAAAGTCCACCAAACTTATAGTTTCAAGCCATACAAAGACACAACACCATTTCTATACTCTATACTAGTTTCCTAAACATTTTAGCCAATCAAAACAACTTCATAAACTCGAAATTAGAACTTTTGCGGAAGTAAATAAGTTATGAAAATCTATATGAACTTTAAACTAGAGTTTTGTACCAAACTTCACTCCTATGCATTCATAACACCAAAACACATGTTCTAAACATTCTAAAGCATTGTGGAATGTAATGCAACTTTTCTAAGCATATTTAAGCAATAAAAACTTGATTCAAAGGGAAACTACCATATCTTGGCACATGCATCAATTGCTCCATCAAGTATCAATATTCAAAACTACTCACACTCATACTCATCCAAGCAATCATAAGGATATGTATGCTAAATAAAATGACATGGAATCTTTACTCATGGTTTTAAGACATGCAAAATATCTAAAACGCAAATACTTGGATAATGCTATATGATCTAACTTAAACTAAGACTTTATAATAAATGCACTTTAAGTCCTTCATTCATCTTGTCCCAAGGACCTCTCCAAGGTCAGCCACCACACACACGTCACTCAGCACCGCCTTGTCGCCTTCCTTCAGAATTGCTTGCCTTTACCTTTACCTGCAGTAAGAGGAAATGCAACTAATAAGCAAAAAGCTTAGTAAGTACTATCTAGCTCACAAAATCTCGAAAATGTGCAAACATGCTTTTTAAACAATGTGAAATCACATGAGATACTTTTATGCTTCAAAGAAAACTAAACCATGTATACTCAAGCATTAATAAGTCTCGACTTACTTGTTCTTGGCTTAACTTGAACTTTAGCAATTCTTTAACTTTAAATCTTTCTTTAACTTTTAGAAAACTTCTTTAAACTTTAGAAAAACTTTGCTAAAGCATATACTTGAAAATAATATCTCACTTGGATCCACTTAAGACGTAAGTACCATCTTATGCGCGTTCCCTAAAAGGTTGGGGTAGCGAGCCACCAATCCTAATAGAGCAGACCTTGGTCTACCAGGGCCAAGACCTTGGAATTGGACACTGGATTTCTTTAACGACGCCCTTGGACCCGGGTACTGGTCCTTAGAAAATAAAATAGCTTTTCTTTCTTTTCTTTCTTATCTTTAAATGCCTTTGGCATTTTAACGAGCCCCTTGTGTGCCCAAATCCCTAAGTCTTGACTTTTGGGGATTTCTTAAGGCCTTGGCCTTTTCTTTTCTTATCTTTATCTTCTCTTTTCTTTTCTCATAACTTTTCTTAGACCCTAAACCTCATATAGGGTACTTAATTAACTTATACAAGCATATAAGAACTAAGATCACATGCAAAATCTTAAACTAAAGGAAAATTACTTTTAACTTTCTAACGGGAAAAACTTGCGGAAAACCGCCTCTTACTGCAGGTGAGCAGTACTTACTTGATATCTTGGACTTACAACCAAGAACGGCGTCGGGGTTCCGGAGAAACTGAGTCTCGGAGATTTCTTCGCGCTCACGCGTTCCTCTCGTCGCGGGGATTCCGAATATGGAAAATCTCTCGGAGGAGAGCCTTGGCCGGCCACCGGAGGAGAGCCCTAGGGCTTGGTGTTTTCGCCCAAGGAGGAGAGGGGGCGGCGTGCGTGGTTTGGGCGAGGAGAGAGGGTTTTTGAGAGAAAATAAAATTTCTCTCTTTAATTATCTAT
>JAGFNQ010001881.1:27898-210786 GCA_024364735.1 Boesenbergia rotunda | reverse complement strand
CCTCCCTGACTGATCTGAGGTCCCTCCAATATAGTAGGCATGTAATGTAACTGAGGCTTGCCTCCATACTGTACAGACTGCTGAGGAAGTACCTTAAACTTGTTTGGGCAGTCTCTGGATCTGTGTCCCTCTTGTCCACATGAGTAGCATCCAGTTACACCCAAAAGGCATGCTCCTGGATGGGTCCTCCCACACTTAGGACAAGGTGGGTACCTAGCTTGCTTGTTCTCTTGGTTTCCTTTTTGGCTGCCAGGCCATTGCTTCCTTTTGTGGTTCTTGTTCTTCCAGTTCTGGTTATTTGGTTGAGGCTTCTGGCCTCCTATTGTCTTGTTCTCAATCAAGACTGGCTTCTGCTGCGTTTGCTGTGCCTTGATGCTATTCAGATAGTGCTCTGAGATTAGAGCACTACTGACCAACTCCTCGCTGGTCTGGGGTCGGTGCGTCCCGCTGTTCACGTTGAGTGCTATTTCAAGGTTCAGCATGCGGAGCATCAGTCTGACTCGCTCCTTCTCTGTGCTGACTAGCTCTGGGCAGAGACGAGCTAGTCTGTTGAACTTCGCGACTGCTTCTCCCACTGGTAGGTTACCTTGTCTGAACTCCATGAAGTCCTCGTAGTGCTTGTTGGTAACCCGCATGTGGAAGAACTCCTCATAGAACTCTTGCTCGAAATCTGCCCAGCTCATCTGGTTGACTATCCTCTTACTCTTGACTCGCTCCCACCACATACGAGCATCTCCAGTTAGGCAGAAGGAGGCACATTTGACCTTCTCGACCTCTGGCCAGTCAAGAAGCTCCATTGTGCTCTCTAAAGTCTTGAACCAAGCCTGGGCATCCCAGGGCTCAGTCGTGCCTGAGAAGCTTTCGGGTTTCAGCCTCTGCCACTGGACGAGGTATGCTTCTTGTCTTCGGTTCACGGCAGGGGTCTCCTGTGTGACTGGTGGAACTTCAGCCACCACTGGAGTTTCCACTCCTGCTGTGGGTGGTGTAGGGGGCTCTGGGTGCTGATTTGCCATCAGTGTGGCGATGGTCTTCTGTTGCTCTGAAATCTGAGCTTGCATTTGAGCAATGACCGCCATCAGGTTTGGCTGTTCTGTGCCAGGCTCATTGTTATCTTGAACTGGGGTTCCGTTCCTTGCATTAGGAGCTCGGCCTCTTCTTGCCATCTAATAATGCATAAGGGAACAAGAAATCACTACTACCTCTCTAGGTATAAACTTGTCTTCTTACTTAGTAACCTAATATCCATTCTAGGGATTAAACATGATTCCGTGGTACTAAGGTATTAAACATGCTTCCTTGTTCTATGCATATATGAGTAAGTACTTAAGCATTTCTCTATACTGAAATTAGTAAAGGAGCAATAGAAAAACTGAAACTTAAAGCTTTCTTACTTGAAGACGGCAAGGTTGATGCTGATGTGTGTGTGATGCTGGAGAATGGGAACTGCTCTGATACCACCTGTAGCGACCCGCCTTCTCTACCTTAGACGGTCTGCTACTTTATCTACTTCTTGACTCTAATGCACGACTAAGAATGCGGAACTTCTTTTTTTTTCTTTTAAATCCATCTAGGGATAATATTTTAACTCTAATAGTCATGCATGATACAATGGCACGCTTCTTTTCATCTGTAGCACTTCTCTGCATTGGTACCAGTCGACTGCGATCCAACCAGTCGACTGGTATCGGCCACAGAAAGTTTCTGGGCGCGGCACCAGTCGACTGGCCTCTTGGCAGTCGACTGATGCATCGAACAGAAGCTACTGTTCGATAGGGCAGTCGACTGATACTGAACCAGTCGACTGGCACGCCTGAAAATCTGAAATTCAGATTCGAAACCTTGTCTCAATGGTCCACCAAACTTATAGTTTCAAGCCATACAAAGACACAACACCATTTCTATACTCTATACTAGTTTCCTAAACATTTTAGCCAATCCAAACAACTTCATAAACTTGAAATTAGGACTTTTGCGGAAGTAATTAAACTATGAAAATCTATAGGAACTTTAAACTAGAGTTTTGTACCAAACTTCACTCCTATGCATTCATAACACCAAAACACATGTTCTAAACATTTCTAAAGCATTGTGGAATGTGTATGCAACTTTTCTAAGCATGTTTAAGCAATAAAACTTGATTCAAAGGGAAACTACCAATATCTTGGCACATGCATCAATTAGCTCCATCAAGTATCAATATTCAAAACTACTCACACTCATACTCATCCAAGGCAATCATAAGGATATGTATGCTAAATAAAATGACATGGAATCTTTACTCATGGTTTTATGACATGCAAAATATCTAAAACGCAAATACTTGGATCAATGCTATATGATCTAACTTAAACTAAGACTTTATAATAAATGCACTATAAGTTCTTCATTCATCTTGTCCCAAGGACCTCTCCAAGGTCAGCCACCACACACACGTCACTCAGCACCGCCTTGTCGCCTTCCTTCAGAATTGCTTGCCTTTACCTTTACCTGCAGTAAGAGAAAATGCAACTAATAAGCAAAAAGCTTAGTAAGTACTATCTAGCTCACAAAATCTCGAAAATGTGCAAACATGCTTTTTAAACAATGTGAAATCACATGAGATACTTTTATGCTTCAAAGAAAATTAAACCATGTATACTCAAGCATTAATAAGTCTCAACTTACTTGTTCTTGGCTTAACTTGAACTTTAGCAATTCTTTAACTTTAAATCTTTCTTTAACTTTTAGAAAACTTCTTTAAACTTTAGAAAAACTTTGCTAAAGCATATACTTGAAAATAATATCTCACTTGGATCCACTTAAGACGTAAGTACCATCTTATGCGCGTTCCCTAAAAGGTTGGGGTAGCGAGCCACCAATCCTAATAGAGCAGACCTTGGTCTACCAGGGCCAAGACCTTGGAATTGGACACCTGGATTTCTTTAACGACGCCCTTGGACGGCGGGTACTGACCTTAGAAAATAAAATAGCTTTTCTTTCTTTTCTTTCTTATCTTTAAATGCCTTGGCATTTTAACGAGCCCCTTGTGTGCCCAAATCCCTAAGTCTTGACTTTTGGGGATTTCTTAAGGCCTTGGCCTTTTCTTTTCTTATCTTTATCTTCTCTTTTCTTTTCTCATAACTTTTCTTAGCCCCTAACCTCATATAGGGTGCTTAATCAAACTTATACAAGCATGGATCAACCTAGGATTACATGCAAAATCATAAACTTTAAGGAAAATTGCATTTTTTACTTTCTAACGGGAAAATCTTTCGGAAAACCGCCTCTTACTACAGGTGAGCAGTACTTACCTTGATATCTTGGACTTACAACCAAAATTGACGTCTAGGGCTCGGGAGAAACTTGAGATCTCGATGAACCGTTCGCGCCTACGCGTTCCTTTCGTCGAGACGAACGAAACTCTCCGTACCCTTTGGTTCTTCCTTGGCCGGCGCCCCCTTAGAGGAGGAGAGGAGGTGTGGGGCGTGCGCACAAGAGAGAGGGGAAGAGGGGGGAGTCGGCGTGAGGGCTTGGGCGAGGGAGAGAGGGTTTAGGTTGAGAGAAAATAAAATTCCTCTCTTTAACTATCTATTTATACTTAGGGTTATTTAAGTCCAACTTATAACTTAACTTAATATCTCTCTATTTTCTTTCAGCACACCCCTGCTGGGGAGCCTGGTTAACCCGACCAACTTAAGTCGTTGATCCCATGGGAGGTCTCGGGTTCAAAACTCGTCCAGGCAACTTTTTGCCGAAAACTCTATTTCTTTTAGTAAAAATACTAAACGGACTCGGAAAATTCCATAAAAATATTCTAAAAATTCCTAAAAATATCTAGAATATTTCTAAACCATTTTTAAATAGTTCTAAGGACTTTAAGAACTTAAAATAGAAATTTTGGGGCGTTACAAGGCCTTCTTTGGTCGTAGCCTTATTGGATCATCAACCCTTTCCTCGGCAAAGCCTTTTAATGAAATTTCATTTTCAAAATTACTTTTTGAAAAATTCTAGTCTAACTAGTTTGAGTCTTGGATCGGTAGCTTCAGCTAGTTTCACCAGTCTAAAGGGACCAAGTATACTTGATCTTATTAGAATTGGCTTCCCTAACGTACTATCATCTCACCGCCACCCAATACTAGGTTGATCAAGTTTCAATTATTCTTTTTCCTATAGCCGTTCTAATATATGCATAAAATTTAAATATGAATGACATGTCATATATTTAAAAGGAATAGCAAATGCATGACATGGCAATTATGCATGAGTCAAACAATTCAAGTTATTTTATTTAAGTTTCTAAGAATGTATCAAATTCCCGATTTGATACATGTCCAGTGAACCCACGAATATGTCAACCCACTTTGACATATTTAATGTTATTAATTTTGATTGTTGCGGTTTGGGTAAGATTTTAGTTTAGTTCGAGTTTAAGTTATTTAAGATTTTAGTTGAATTCAGGTTAACTAAGAATTGATTGGATTAGAAAATTAATTAATCAATTGAGAATAAATGAATTTATGTTTCAATTAATTTGAATTAAATTAAATTTGAATTTGAATTTAATTTGAATTTGAATTTAATTTAAATTTGAATTTGAATTTAATTTAAATTTAAATTTGAATTTAATTTAAGTTTGAATTTGAATTTAATTTAACTTTGAATAATTAAGTAAGTTTTAATTTTAATTTAATTTAACTTAGATTTAATTTTAATAATTAAGATTTAATTAATTTTAATTTAATTTAATTAAGATTTAATTTGAGTTTAATTAAGATTTAATTAAGATTTAATTTGAATTTAATTAAGATTTAATTAAGATTTAATTTGAATTTAAATAAGATTTAATTAATATTTAATTTGAAATTTAATTAAGATTTAATTTGAATTTAATTAAGATTTAATTTGAATTTAATTAAGATTTTAATTAAGATTTAATTTGAATTTAATTAAGATTTAATTTGAATTTAATTATGATTTTAATTAAGATTTAATTTGAAATTTAATTAAGATTTAATTAAGATTTAATTTGAAATTTAATTAAGATTTAATTAAGATTTAATTTTAAATTTAATTAAGATTTAATTAAGATTTAATTTTAAATTTAATTAAGATTTAATTTGAATTTAATTAAGATTTTAATTAAGATTTAATTTGAATTTAATTATGATTTTAATTAAGATTTAATTTGAATTTAATTAAGATTTAATTTGAATTTAATTAAGATTTTAATTAAGATTTAATTTTAAATTTATTAAGATTTAATTTGAAATTAATTAAGATTTAATTTGATGATTAATTAATAATTATGGGTTAAAATTCATCATTTTCATTATTTCGAAAATGTCTTTTTCATTTTTATCTTTCTTTTCAAGTTTTTCTAATAATTTTGATTTATTTGAATTTTTGTAATTTTTATTGATTATGACCTTTATCTTAGAAAGTTCCATATCCTCCTTAAGATTAAATCTTTCTATATCCTCACAGTTGGTGGAGTAGAATGGGCGAGTAGTTAAAGTTTTATAATAATATTCATAATTAAGTTATCATCTAGGAGGATTTTATCTTCAAGAATATTTTCAACAAAATCTTCTTTATCCTCAAGATTTTCAATAATTTTAGGGTCATCTTTAGAATTATCTTTAAGGTTTTCAAATTTGAATTCGGAGTTATCCTTAGGATTTTCAAATTTGAATTCGGAATTATCCTTAGGATTTTCAAATTTGAATTCCGAATTATCCTTAGGATTAATTTTGTCTGAATTAAAATTATCAGAACTAATTTTATCAGAAAAATTATCAGAATTAATTTTCTCAGAATAGTTATCAGAATTAATTTTATCAGATAAATTATCAGAATTAATTTTATCAGATAAATTATCAGAATTTATCAGATAAATTATCAGAATTAATTTTATCAGATAAATTATCAGAGTTAATTTTATCAGATAAATTATCAGAATTAATTTTTATCAATTTTTGAATTGATATTCTGAATTAAACAATTAATTTCTGATATTTTGATCATATTCACGTTTTGTAATTTAATATGCAAAAGGTTAATTTTACTATGCAGTAAATCTACTTTATCAGAAGAATTAACTACTTTATCACATGGCAGTGCAGGAACTTGTAAAATTTTTGGAACATAAATCTTGTGTACCTTCACCGGACACTTGTTTTTGTAATGTCCGTATTTCTTGCATTTGAAGCATTGTACGTGACTTTTGTCCCTCCGGTTTCCTGGCACTGGTGCCTCCTTCGCCACCGGTGATGTAGACTGAATCTTACGAGTAGGGCACTGATTTTTATAGTGCCCTCTCTCCCTGCACGTGAAACAAATAATATGGAATTTACAAATGGACATTTTTAAATAAAATATACCTGATTCACCCCTGGGCTCCCCCTCAACTCCTGGCGTCGTTGCTACGTCGGCGGTTAGTCCGATGAAGAGCGGCTCGACTCTGATACCAATTGTAGGACCGGTGCCGTCGATAGAGGGGGGGTGAATATCGATCGTGAAAAATCTTTCGGAATTCTTCGTAAAACTTTCGTTCGTTCTGGACTTAGAATATTAGTAGCGCAGTGGAAAATAAATAGAACGAAAAAGCAAAGTAAAAGACAGCGGATTTTTACTTGGTTCCCGACCCCCCAGGGTCAGTACATCCAAGGCCTATGCACGGGAACGCCCGTCCACTATTGGTCTCCTTCCCGGACTTTCCGGAGGCAGAGAAACCCGACTTACAGTGCAAGATTTACAATCAATAATAGAAAATGAAGTGTGGAATAAGTAAAAGCGAACCGAACAAAAATCTGAAACTCGGCTGATCTGGACCTCCAAAGTGCCGCGCACTTCCTCCTGGAGCCTCCCGGTCGTAGAGCCTTGTCTTTAGTGCGTTGTCATCGGTCAGAATGCTTGGAATGGTACTTGACAGTTGTGTTTGAAGCAGAGGGGTCGAAGCCCCTTATATAGGCCTCCTGGGGGCGCCCCGGAAGACTCGGTCAAACTTTATCCCTGCGCCTATCTCGCCGCAGCTGATAACAGCATTGACCAGGGCACCCCGGACCTTTCGAGCACCCTCATGGAGGCTTATCTGTGTTTCTGACACGAAACAGCATAAACAGGTTCGAACCCGGGCGCCCCGGACGCTCCGGGCGCCCTGCTTGACACCTATTTTGCTTACCCACCAAGACTGCACCTTTAAGCTTTACCTGGGGGCGCCCCCACTGCTAGGGGCACCCTGGTTGCATGGGGGCGCCCCTAACACTGGGGGCGCCCTGCTTAGGGCCTCCAGCAACTTATCTTTTCTTCCAATCTTGGTACCTGCAAGATATACAAACACAAAGCATAGATGCATATAATATTAGCCTTAAGGACTTGGTTCTGACTTCGGATTTCCACGAAACTCTAGGTCGAACCGGCGCAAGTTCCCACCCCCGGGAACGCGCCTTTCACCTACTTCTTTCAGGTGACGGTTGCCACCCAGTCCTTCGGGTGGACTTTTGCTTAGCTTCCGATACCTCCGGACCTCGAGACGCCCAAACCCTGACCCGTCTCTACTCCTGTCCTTAGTCATCGCTCAACTAAGTTGCTTAGTCCCTCGGACCAAGTCTTCATTCCCTAGCAGTCCTTCGCCAGGTGCCTAGCAGCCCTTCACTAGGTCTTTGTTACCAAGCGGTCCTTCGCCAGGTGCCTAGCAATCCTTCGCTAGGTCTTCTATGCCTAGCAGCCCTTCGCTAGGTGCCTAGGAGCCCTTCGCTAGGTCTTAAGGTTCCGATGCCTAGCATCCCTTCGCTAGGTGCCTAGCAGCCCTTCGCTAGGTCTTGGGGTTTCGATACCTAGCAGCCATTCGCTAGGTGCCTAGCAGCCCTTCGCTAGGTCTTAAGGTTTCGATACCTAGCAGCCCTTCGCTAGGTGCCCAGCAGCCCTTCGCTGGGACTTAGGGTTTCGATGCCTAGATTAACTAGGACTTTTCTTCAGCTAAGGTTACTTCTCTCCTAACTCCCCTTTGTTTGTTCACTATATCACTGACTTAAGTGTATTGTCAAACATTAAAACACTTTAGAGGAGGACATCATTGATGCAACTTGCACCAACACTTTAAGCATGTGAATCATAGCATAGCATATTTAACAAGAAAGTATATAGTTCTACATTAAGCATGCATATCATAAAGAACTTCAACTCCAACAAGTAGAAAGAGTAACCATAAGAACTAACACATGCATTTTATAAGTAGCAACATTAAGTCCATGAGAAATAAGTCCATAAGTAAGAGTAATGACAACAGTAGGATCGATCTGCCAAGTCACTGCCACACACACACATGCCCTCCTGTTGCTTCCCCTTTAGTTTGATCTACAACATAAGAAGGTAGACTATAAGCTTAAAATGCTTAGTAAGCTCCTTGCTTACTCACAAAATCCGTACAACACATATAAGTAGAAATTTACATCATTTGACATAAACATATAACATAAATAAACACTTTAAGCATCTAAAGCACATAAGCATAAACACTTAAAACATGAATATGTGTGTCATTATTAAGGACATATGGCATGAGTAAATACTTAAAGCACCTAACATTCACATAATCTTTAAAACGTAATCATGTGCATAAACATTAAACATAGCATATGCAATATCATTAAAACATAAACATGTGCATAAACATTAAACATAGCATATGCGCATATGCAATATCATTAAACATAAACATGTGCATAAACATTAAGGATGCTCTTTGAAAAATATATATAATATAATACTTCAACATTAACATATCATCATCATTGGGATCCCTGGCTTGTACCCATTCATCATTTGCGTGCATCCCTTAGTAGAGTACGAGGTAGCTAATCCCGACCTACTAAGGTACTAGGCAACCTTGGCACCTAGGGACAGTTGCGGTAGTCCAGAACCGGGGCCTTGCTTAGGAGCCCACCCTTTGGACCTTTTTCACGATCCGGTACAAGCCAATACATAAAGTAAAATAACATACATGATTCCTTTCCTTTCCATAGCAATTTCTCTTTAGCATAGCGTTCATCATTTCTTTTCTTTTCTTAGAAATTGCTCTTTAGACATTCTTTTATTCATAATGTCATACATGTCATGGGCATACATTCAAAACATAAATATCATCATAACTTTCAAGCATGAATCATGGCATGGAGAAAACATAATTTCATGGTAAGAAAATTCATAACATGCCAACTTATCCTTCATAATTCATAAAACACAATGTTCAATTTAAAACTAAGGGTAATACATCTAGGGAACTTGTTTCATTTTTTTTCATCTATCAAGGCATAATGGATACCTTTAATTCAACCATAATTCACATATATTCTACTGGTCCAAACATTTAGATAGGGTATCATGGCATAAAAACACAACACAACATCACACAACTCATACAACATGCATACATTGAATATCCTACTACAAAGGGACATTATCAAGTGAGGTAGTGATCTTAACCCATCCTAAATCCCAATTTAAGAAACTGATCAGAAATTTCTAAGGTTCATATCAACATGGAAATGACAAAGAAACAAGAACAATTGATTCATACAACATGCATATAATATATATCCTAACACTAGGAATCATTAGCAAGTAACATGACATCTTTAACTCATTTTTTTGTCCTTATTTAGGGTATTAACCGAATATGTTCAGAGGGGAAACATGACCTAATATATATATAAAACTCTCAAACAAACATTAACAAGGAATTAAAAACCATTAGCTAGTCAAAAAGAACCCAAACATCTTCTTATGGCCAAAAAGTCTATGGCTTCTTGAGAGCCTTGGCCTAAACTTTTAGGGGTCTTTTTTCTTCATCTTTTTTTTCATCATAACTCATAACATAACATCATGAAAACATTGGAGTCATTAGATTGCATCAAACACAAACCTAGGCCCTAAAATCCATGTTGGCCGAAACTTGCTCATAGGGAAAAACTTCACGATTTTTAGCAACACATCGCAAGAACATACAAGAACATAAACAAAATATATATAAGCTATTATGTTACAGGTGAGGGGAGTCATACCCTTGTGCTAAGGATTTCCAAACAAAATATATCACTTAGAAGGAGAATGAAAGAACTTCTTGCTCCTTGGCTCTTCCTTTGCTTCACAAACACAAAGCCTTCACTAGATCTTCTTGGAGAGAATTTTCTTGATGGAGAGGGAGCCTAGGTGATTTCAGCAAGGAGAGGATGAGGAGATGCTTTGTGGCATTTTTTCCCCATCTTTTTATAGTAAATGAAGAGGTATGTCTCTTCACTTTCCATGGTGACCCTTCATCTCCCATGGTGACTCTTCATCTCCCATGTGCCTCTTCATCTCCCTTATCCTTACACCTATCTACAATTTCCTTTATCCTCCTAATAGCACTCCCTTGCTAGTTGAATTGGTTACATATGCATTCTTAAGGCTTACAACATCTCTAAGTCCAAGGTTCAATCCTTGGCACCTACATCATTTCATTTTTTTTATTCTTTTGCAAGCCCATCTAAAGTAAGACCCATTATATGATGTGTTATTTCTTTTATCCTTATGGGGCCCATTAGGATAACTAATGAAGTGTTATTTAAGACCCATTAGGAATTTTCACCATTTAGAGCCCATATAAGGCCTATTAACACTTACACTAAAATTCCCACAACTCTAACTATCGTTCATGAATCATACCCAATATGGCTATCATTCATGCAATCCTACTCAATATTAGGGATAATATTGAAGGGAATTTTAGTGGGGTGTTACAATTCTCCATACATTCTGGAAAGTTCGTCCTCGAACTTAAAATAGCTCCGGAAACTTTTGTTTCATATCATCCTCGCATTCCCAGGTAGCTTCTTCAGATTGTTGACTTTGCCACAAGACCTTGACTAAGGGTACATCTTTGTTCCTCAGTCTCTTGACATCTCGATCCAGGATCCGTATGAGTTTGCTTTCATAACTCAGGTCCTCCTAGATTTGTACGACCTGGCTCCATCACTTGGTCTGCATTGGGAATACATTTCTTGGGCATTGATACGTGGAACTCGTTGTGGATTAATGACATCTCCTGAGGTAGCTCGAGCTCGTAAGCCACCTTGCCAATTCTGTTCAGGATCTAGTACGGTCCCACATAGCGCGGACTTAACTTCCCATTCTTCCTGAATCTCATTACTCCTTTCATAGGATCCATTCGGAGGAACACCAAATCCCCGACACCGAATTCCAAAGGCCTACGTCGCTGATTCGCATAATTCTTCTGCCGGCTCTGAGCAGTCTCTATTCTTTGGCGGTTATTCTGTATAGCTCGGGTGGTGTTGTCAATGAAATCCGTCTGGAGTCCCATCTCCTTCTTTTCACCTCCTTCGTACCAACAGATCAGAGATCTACATCTCCTCCCATATAGAGCTTCATAAGATGTCATTCCGATAGTGGCTTGGTAGCTATTATTATAAGCGAACTCCGCTAAGCATAAATATCGGCACCAGCTCCCTTTGAAATCCAGGGCACAAGCTCGTAACATATCTTCCAGTACCTAGTTCACCCTTTCCGTTTGCCCATCTGTTTGAGGATGAAAGGCGGTACTGAATCGCAGCTTCGTGCCGAGAGCCTTATGAATGCATTCCCAAAACTATGAGGTGAAACGACCATCCCTATCTGAAATGATCGTCTTGGGAATACTGTGTAGTCTGATAATTTCCTTAGCATATAGTTGAGCTAGTTGCTCGACTGAATAGGTCATCTTGATTGCTAAGAAATGTACCGATTTCGTAAATCTGTCGACGATAACCCATATATCGTCGTATCCGTTCGTGGTCCTGGGAAGTCCTGAGATGAAATCCATAGAGATGTCTTCCCATTTCCACTCCGGAATTTGGATCGGTTGCAGAACTCCTCCGGGTCTCTGGTGCTCTGCTTTAACTTGCTAGTAGGTCAGGCAGGTACTGACATGCTGAGCTACGTCCCTCTTCATACCGAGCCACCAAAATCTCGTTTTCAGATCTTGATACATCTTGGTAGATCTTGGGTGCATAGAATAAGGGGTTCCGTGAGCTCCTCCAGTACCATCTTGCGTAGCTCCGGATTATTCAGGATACATAAACGATCCCTAAGGTACACTACTCCGTTATCGGCGATATGAAAACCCTCGCCTTTTCCTTCTAGAATATCCTGCTTGATCTTCTGGAGGCTTGGATCATCATTCTGCTTGTCTAGTATGTCGTCGAATAGTGCCGGTACGATTGTCATGGTCGAAAGTCATCCGGAAATAATCTCGATTCCGTAGTTCACAATTTCCTTTTCCAGCGGTCGAGATAATACTGATAAGGACATCAAGGCGGCACTAGACTTCCTGCTGAGTGCATCGGCCACTTTGTTCGCCTTGCCTGGATGATAAAAGATCTCGCAGTCATAGTCCTTTACCAGTTCGAGCCATCTACGTTGTCGCATGTTAGGTCCTTATGAGTGAAGAAATATCGCAGACTCTGGTGGTCTGTATATATCTTGCACTGTGCTCCGTATAGGTAGTGTCTCCATACCTTCAGAGCAAAGACCACGACTACTAACTCTAAATCGTAAGTGGGATAGTTCTTTTCATGTTCCTTGAGTTGCCTAGAGGCATAGGCAATAACTTTACCACTCTGCATAAGTACATCTCCGAGTCCCAGTTTGGAGGCATCGCTGTACATGTCGAAGCTCTTGTCATCTTCGGGAAGAGTAAGGATTGGAGCACTTGTAAGTCTCCTTTTCAGCTCCAAGAAACTCCTCTCGCATTCTTCTGTCCATACGTATTTCTGGTTCTTCCTGGTGAGGACCATCATAGGTGCTGCGATTCTGGAGAAGTCTTCCACGAACTTCCGGTAATAGCCCGCTAGTCTGAGAAAACTCCTGACTTCGCTAGCATTCTTCGGCCTATTCCAGTTACTCACGGCCTCGATTTACTTCGGGTCCACCATGACTCCGACCTTGCAAATAATATGACCTAGAAAAGCCACTTGATCGAGCCAAAATTCACATTTGGAGAACTTGGCATATAACTTCTTTTCCCAGAGGATCTGTAATACCATCTTCAGGTGTTCAACGTGCTCTTCTCGATCTCTCAAATAGATGAGGATATGGTCGATGAAGACGATCATAAATTTGTCAAGGAATGTCGAGAATACCCGATTCATCAGGTTCATAAACATGGCGGGAGCATTAGTTACTCCGAAGGGCATGACAATGAATTCAAAGTGTCCGTATCTAGTCCGGAAGGCCATCTTCGGAATATCGTCTGGTTTCACTTTAACTTGATGGTAACCTGATCTAAGATCGATCTTCGAAAAGATGGTAGCTCCCTTTAGTTGGTTGAACAGGTCGTCGATCCTTGGAAGGGGATACCTGTTCTTAATCGTCACCTTATTTAGAGCTCGATAATCTATGCACAGGAGCATAGTTCCATCCTTCTTTTTTATGAATAGTACCGGAGCTCCCCATGGAGAGTGACTCGGGCGAATAAAACCCTTGTCAAGTAACTCCTACAGTTGTCCTTGCAGCTCATTCAATTCAACTGGCGCTATACGGTAAGGTGCCTTGGAGATCATATTAGTACCAGAAATCAGTTCGATCTCAAATTCGATTTTTCTATCCGGGGCCAATCCTGGTAGATCGTCTGGGAATACCTCCAGATAATTGCATACACTCTGACATCACTTAGTTTCTAATCCTTTGTTTGAGCGGTGTTGACCATATACGCTAGAAAACCAGCGTATCCTTTCTCTAGCATCTTCTGCGCCTTTAGAGCCGATAAGAATTGTTGGGACCGGGTGCATGTTGACATGGATACGGGTTCATAATTTTAAAATTTAATTACGTGCAGCGGAAGGTTTAGCATAAATAATTTCTTAAATTATTTTAACCACGTATCTAGCATACAACCTTAAGTTGTGGAGACATGATCATACATTTAAAATTTTGCAGAAAGTAAACTAATTTACTTAATACCTCGCGTAACTCGTAGAAAGGGACGAGATCCAACCGTAGCGTCCCTTGGAAGCTCCGCCTCTATTCACGTCCACGTCGAGTTCTCTTCGGGATGACTTCACAAAGCCACGAGTTTCGTGCCGACAAGAACTACTAGATTCTCCAAAGGCACGACAAGAATATCAAGAGAGGGAGATGGAAGACTAACCACCAAGTAACGGAATCAAGATCCGGGGGGAAGGAAGGAGTTGCGACCCGCTTCTTCTTCTTCTTTGGCACCTTCTTGGTGGAGGAGGCTCACGGCAACCCTAGGAGGTGCGCCGGCCCTAGAGGAGGAAGAGGGCGAGAAGGAGAGGAAGAGAGGCTTGCTACTTGATCTCTTGATTGGGATTCAAAGCCTTGCCTTGGTTCCTTTATATAGTAGCCTCTCCATCGCCAAGTCTCCCTTTTAACGGAATAAAATTTCATAAGAAATTTATCTTATAAATTTTTCTATGAATTATTCCGTTATGCCAAGTTTTATTATAACTAAATTTATAATAAAAATAAACATATCTCCCCTTTTATTATGGAATAAATTTTTACAAGAAATTTATTATATAAATTTTTCTTATCATGGAAAAATCAATTCATAATTGATTTTATAAAATAAAATAAACGAATCCAAGGTTTATTTTAATTTCCATGAAAATAAATCCTTTTATATAAATTTCTTTATATAAATTTCTTTGTATAAATTTATTTATCCATAATTTTATAAAACAAATCACGCTTGATTTATTTTATAATTTAAACCAAATAAATTGGTTTCCCTCCTTGTTGTGGCTGGCCAAACCAAAGAGGGTGGGGACCCTCTTTGGCCGGCCAAACCAAGCTGCCTCCTCGCGAATTAAACTCATTTAATTCGTCCAATAAGTCTTTAAAAGACTTAGCCATTTTAAGCTTCCGGTGCGCCTCTGATAAATTCAGATTCGACTTATTTCTCTTGATCGGAAAATCTAATTTTCAACTCGTTTTAAATCCCTCGGATTACTCGTAGTGCGTGTGACTAAATAGGCTTTCGATTTATGTTGGCCGTCTATAATCAACCAATTATAGAACGATCATGAGTGGCACCTAGTAGTACATCATGACCCCCAATTAATCGAAAGATCAACGGTTGACCTCAGAAATAATTCTAAAACCCTTCAGCAGCTATAATGAGTCGTGCCTCATTCCCTTCACCATCTTATACCCACTTGGTTCAGGACACGGTCTATGTGTGTCAGTCCCCACTAGGCTGACTACGTCACACCTAGCCCAAGTAATGTCTTTCTCGTCCAACGGATTCTATTTACTCTCATGTTTCCTAGAGATTCATACTCGGAACATGTTGTGCTCTGGCCAAAGGCTTCGACTAACAATCCGACGATAGGCCTTGGGTATACATCTCCTCGTAAGGAGTGGTGAATCCTTTGTAGGCCGTTCAAACATCTTCGGGCATTTCGGCTTATACCCAACCATCCTGGGTCCACACCTCCTTAGAGATGCTTGCTTAAGATATCAAAGTATAAGTCTCCGTGACCAAGATGACTTGAACACCGCAAGTCAAAGGAACATCGCACTTAAGCTGCAGTAAGAACTTTCATTGACATATCTATATGTAGATTACCATATGAAGTCTTACAGCTAGTCACTCCAATGAACTAGTTCCCTTAACTAGCATCCATGTTTATCTCCGGACATCCCAATGTCACCAGCCAGTGAGAATCAGCTGATTAGAGAATAACCCATGCTAGTCTCAACAGAATTGATAGTGTCCGTATTTATCAATTCATCGACTAGGGACAATTTCAATACTTCACAATTGCACATGTAGAGATAATCACTAGTTGTGAATTCATCACAAATTCTCTCATGCTGTGAATTATATTGCGGACATTCAGTAAATGAGTTCAAGATCTCAATCAAATACATGAACATGTATACTCAAATAGTGAATATTCATTTATTAAAGTAAATGATTACAATCATAAGGCGATTGCCTTAGGACACTTCTCTCATATTACTAACAAACTCCCACTTGGCCTAATGTCAATCGCTATGGTATCCAATACCACAGGCTCTAACATGACCCTCAAACTTACTTTGAGGCAAGGCCTTAGTTAAAGGATCCGCTAAATTCCTTTCAGTGGGAATCTTCTCAATTTGTATGTCATTCCTACTTATAATCTCTCTGATCAGATGATAGCGGCGAAGCAAGTGTTTGGATCGCTGATGAGACCTTGGTTCCTTTGCTTGTGCAATAGCTCCATTGTTGTCGCAGTAAACCGGTATTACTTCATCAATGGTTGGAACCACACCAAGTTCCGAGACAAACTTCTTGATCTAGACTGCTTCTTTTGCTGCTTCCGAAGTCGCTATATATTCTGCTTCCGTGGTAGAATCCACTACAGTGTCTTGCTTGGAACTCTTCTAACTTATTGTGCTTCCATTCAAAGTAAATACGTATCCAGACTGAGATTTGGAGTCATCCTTATCTGTCTGGAAACTGGCATCTGTATACCCACGTATTACCATATCTCCTTCTCCATATATTAGGAACACATCCTTAGTTCTTCTTAAGTACTTAAGGATTGTCTTGACAGCCGCCCAATGATCCATTCCTGGATCAGACTGGTATCTGCTCGTGACGCTCAGAGCATACGATACATCGGGCCTAGTACATAACATAACATACATGATAGATCCTATCGCGGATGCATAAGGAATCTTATTCATGCAAATCCTCTCGTCTTCTGTGCGCGGACACATAGACTTTGAAAGGTTGATCCCATGCCTGATGGGAAGGTAACCTTTCTTGGATTCCGACATGCTAAATCTTTTTAGCACTCGGTCTATATATGTAGACTGCGAAAGACCAAGCAACCGTTTTGATCTATCTCTATAGATTCTAATCCCAAGGATATAGGTTGCTTCTCCTAGGTCTTTCATGGAGAAAGTTTTGGACAACCAAATTTTAACTGATTGTAAGACTGATATATCGTTTCCTATAAGCAATATGTCATCGACATATAGCACTAGGAATACGACTGCACTCCCACTAACCTTCTTGTACACACAGGGTTCGTCAGGATTTTGTGAGAAATTAAACTCTTTGATTGTCTCATCAAAACGGATGTTCTAGCTCCTGGATGCTTGCTTCAGTCCATATATGGATCGTCGAAGCTTGCATATTTTGGTTTTATCAACCGATGTGAAACCTTCAGGTTGTATCATGTATACATCCTCAAGCAGGTTTCCATTAAGGAAAGCTGTTTTCACATCCATTTGTCATATCTCATAATCATGATGAGCTGCTATGGCCAGGAGCATCGAATGGATTTAAGCATAGCTACTGGCGAATAGGTTTCGTCATAATCAATTCCTTGTTTCTGACGATATCCTTTTGCCACTAATCTAGCCTTAAAGGCAACTACATTACCTTCCATGTCGGTTTTCTTCTTGAAAACCCACTTGCACCCTATGGGCTTAATCCCTTCAGGTGGGTTAACCAAGTCCCATACTTGATTTTCGTACATGGAATCCATTTCCGACTTCATGGCTTCAAGTCATTTGTCCCTTTCTGAACTTTTCAGAACATCTTCATAACTGATAGGTTCGTCATCGCTTATGAGTAACACGTCGTTCGATTCGCTTATGAGAAATCCGTATCTCTCTGGAATATTGCGTGTCCTATCAGACCTACGAAGAGGTGGTGTTGTTTTAGGTTCAACTGATAGCTCATCATTATGAGTTATTGATTGTGGGTCTAGACTAGGTGTCTCTGTAATGTCTATTGGAGTTTCTTGAACTTCATTAAGTTCTATGCCACTCCCACTGTTTTCTTGTAAAAGAAATTCTTTTTCCAGAAATACAGCATGCCTTGAAACAAACACCTTTTGTTTCCAAGGGATGATAGAATTGGTAACCCTTCGTTTCCTTAGGGTATCCAATAAATAGACATTTATCAGACTTAGCGTCCAATTTGTCTGATACAGTCCGCTTCACATTAGTAGGACAACCCCATATCTTAAGGTGAGTTAAGTGAGGTTTCTTACTATTCCATATCTCATATGGAGTAGTAGAGACTACCTTGGTCGGGACTCTGTTTAGCAAGTAAACAGCTGTCTTAAGTGCATAGCCCCAAAAGGATTTTGGAAGAGTTGCATGGTTCATCATGGATCTAACCATGTCCATCAAGGTTCGGTTACGCCTTTCAGATACACCATTATGCTGTGGTGTATACGGCGGAGTCCATTGAGACAATATCCTATTGTCCCTAAGATAATCTTGAAACTCTTGACTCAAGTATTCACCACCCCGATCGGATCGAAGTATCTTAATACTTTTGCCAAGCTGTTTCTCTACTTCATTTCTGAATTCTTTGAATTTCTCAAAAGCTTCAGATTTGTGTTTCATCAAGAACACATACCCGAATCGTGAGTGATCATCGATAAAGGTGATGAAGTAGCTATAGCCTCCTTGTGCAAGAGTTGACATTGGTCCACATACATCAGTATGTATTAGACCAAGCAATTCTCCCACTGGATTACCTTTTCCGGAAAAGGGTAATTTGGTCATCTTGCCTTTTAAGCATGATTCGCATGTATCAAATGAACCGGGTTCAAATGATTCTAGAATTCCACATCGGTGTAATTCGGTCATGCGTTTCTTACTTACATGGCCAAGACGACAATGTCATGTGTAGGAGTCTATTCGATTATCTATTCGAGCACGTTTGTTGCTGACTTCGATATTGAAAACGTCACCGGATAAATCTAACGTGTAGATACCATTGCACAAAGTTCCGGTCCCATAAAGAACGTCATTTAAAGTTATGTAACAACAATTGTTACTAAAAGTTAAATGATAACCCTTTTCATTCAAACATGAAATAGATACAATGTTCTTTATTAACGAAGGAACAAAATAACAATTATCCAATTCTAAGACAAGTCCAGTAGGGAGCTTTAGCAAATATGTTCCGATGGCAACAGCAGCAATCTTTGCTCCATTTCCAACTCGCAGATTCGTTTCTCCCTTGACGAGTCTTCTTCTATTCCTTAGCCTCTGTATGTCATTGCATATATGTGAGCTACACCCAGTATCAAGTACCCAGGTATCTGAGGAAATAGAGTGACATTCAATAACGAAGATACCTGAAGAGGATGGGGCATCGGATGCCTTCTTCTTCAAAGACTCAAGATAAACCTTGCAGTTTCTTCGCAAGTGACCCTCCTTGCCACAATGATGGCAAGTGCCTTTTGGTGTCTTTTCAGTCTTTTTGGCCTTTTTCTTCTTTCCTTTATTCTGTTCTTTGGCCTTCCTCTTAGAACCTTTCTTCGAGGAACCAACTAACAGTACCGTCTTCTGATCTTGCTTTACAGAAGGCTCTATAGTCTTCAGCAGGTTGAGCAACTTAGGAATAGTAGTCTCCAGCTTGTTCATCCGATAGTTCATCACAAATTGTGAATAACTTTTGGGCAAACAATGCAGAATTAAGTCAATACTTAGTTCATGATCCATTGCAAAACCGAGTGTGCTCAGTCGCTCAATGTACCCCAACATCTTTAACACAAACTGTGAGGCAGAAGTGCCTTCCTGCATCCTAGAGGTGAAGAGGAGTCTGGAGACTTCGAACCTTTCGGATCTCGCCTGCTCTTCAAATAACTCATGAAGATGGAAGATGATGGTATAAGCATCCATATGCTCATGCTGCTTTTGCAGCTCAGGTACCATAGAGGCTAGCATGATGCAACTCGCAAGTTCAGAATCAGTCACATGTTTCTGATAAGCCACTAACTAGTCTGGAGTTGCATCTTTTGGAGGACGGTTGGGAAGTTGATCTTCAAGGACATAAGCAAGCTTCTCTGCCTTGAGGACTATCCTCAGGTTTCGAAGCCAGTCCATGAAGTTTGGCCTAGTCAGTTTATTGGTGTCCAAAATGAAGTTTGGCCCAGTCAGTTTATTGGTGTCCAAAATGGAACGCAAATTCAGAGAAGACATGATCGAGTGATTATCCTAGAAATACAAATTGAGCTTATGTGAGAAGAATGATAAAGAATGCATCAACATACATTAATTAAATCTTATTTATTTTTCGAATTGAATAACCCTTTTTATCAATTCGGGAGATTGTAGGAACACCTCCAAATAGGTTGATATACAACCATAGATAAGAACAACCATGGCTGTGGCCTCAAGTTATTCTTAGCTATGAAGGTAGGTAATTATACCAATTACATATCACATATATGTAACTATCACTTTATTCTATCAACTAATTGAATGTTTGCATAAATCATTGGGTTGTTAACTCATTAACAAGTATGCAACAATATACATAGCACCCAACTGCACCTCTCTTTACATCGACCTTGGCTGTGGCACAACAAATCGATGCTCCAAGCTTAAGGCTGACCCATTAATCAAGAAATAGTTTTAATATGGTTGGAGCTCATTCAACCGTTTAGTCAGGCTTGGATGTGTCCAACAACCAAAACTAAGGATTGACTTCTGACTCCAACTATATTATTCATAAACTAATTCCATGGTTTGAACATGTTGAGGTTCAAGCCGGGCATGGATGTGTCCATCAACCCAAACGAGAAACAAAAATCCGGTTCTAACCATATTAATGGAAGGTGTTAGCCTTAATATTTTGTAAGGGGTTTTGGGTCTCATCCTTTCTTTTCAAAGCACATTCATGACATATAATTATGTCATGACTAACGATTTCCTTGATAAAGTATGCATGAGACTTAATTTATCAAGTCTCATTAATTGGATTAGGAACTGGATTTCCTAATCCCAATTCCATACTTTATTCAAGGAATTATTTTGGGAAATAATTTCCTAAATTGTCATAATCAATTTCGGAAATAATATGTTTAAGACTTTGATTTCTCTAAATCAAATCTTATTAAATTAAGAGACAGATTCCCTTAATTCAACCACATATTATTTTCATGAAAATCTTATTTAAGAAAACTCTATAGGAAACCATTTTCCTAATTAATTTTGGAGACAACAATATGTAAGAGCATCACCTCTTAAATCAAATAAGGAAATTATCCTAAATTTCCAAGATTTGATCACATATTTTATTTATGGATTAATTAATTACAACAAATTGTTTTCTAAGGGTGGCTCCCCGAGGCTCAGATACCCAAAGAAAAGAAATTTGTCGTAAATCCAATTTGGTCCGCTCCCCGAGGCGTAACCAAATTAAACATGACAATTTTATTCAAAATGGGAAATTAAATTACAACAACTAACTTTAAATTGGACGGCTCCCCGAGGCTCAATCCAAAATAAAGAATTTTGTTAATAATTTAAAACCAATTCGAATTTTAATTGTCAATTAATGATCCATAAGTTTGTCTAGACTTTCTTGAAAGAAAGTGCCCAAAATTGCGAGATTTCATAATAGGTTTTCAGAATATTTGTAAGTTTCTGGTACAAAGAAAACTTACATATTTCCAAAATTGGAAAATTTCCAAAATAGGAAATTTCCAAAATTGGAAAGTTTCCAAAGATGGGAAGTTTTCACAATTATCATAAAATTTCAGAAACTAGGATATTTCAAAAAGTTTGTGAAATTTCATGAGGATTTCCAAACTTTGAAATTCCTAAATCTAAAATTTATCATAATTGGAAAGTTTCCATAATTGGAAAAATTTTCCAAAATTGAGATCATGACAAAGTTTTCTTCAAAACAATTATATGATTATGTCGAACACTAACCGGCTCTAATACCACTGTTGGGACCGGGTGCATGTTGACATGGATACGGGTTCGTAATTTTAAAATTTAATTACGTGCAGCGGAAGGTTTAGCATAAATAATTTCTTAAATTATTTTAACCACGTATCTAGCATACAACCTTAAGTTGTGGAGACATGATCATACATTTAAAATTTTGCAAAAAGTAAACTAATTTACTTAATACCTCGCGTAACTCGTAGAAAGGGACGAGATCCAACCGTAGCGTCCCTTGGAAGCTCCGCCTCTATTCACGTCCATGCCGAGTTCTCTTCGGGATGACTTCGCAAAGCCACGAGTTTCGTGCCAACAAGAACTACTAGCTTCTCCAAAGGCACGACAAGAATATCAAGAGAGGGAGATGGAAGACTAACCACCAAGTAACGGAATCAAGATCCGGGGGGAAGGAAGGAGTTGCGACCCGCTTCTTCTTCTTCTTTGGCACCTTCTTGGTGGAGGAGGCTCACGGCAACCCTAGGAGGTGCGCCGGCCCTAGAGGAGGAAGAGGGCGAGAAGGAGAGGAAGAGAGGCTTGCTACTTGATCTCTTGATTGGGATTCAAAGCCTTGCCTTGGTTCCTTTATATAGTAGCCTCTCCATCGCCAAGTCTCCCTTTTAACGGAATAAAATTTCATAAGAAATTTATCTTATAAATTTTTCTATGAATTATTCCGTTATGCCAAGTTTTATTATAACTAAATTTATAATAAAAACAAACATATCTCCCCTTTTATTATGGAATAAATTTTTACAAGAAATTTATTATATAAATTTTTCTTATCATGGAAAAATCAATTCATAATTGATTTTATAAAATAAAATAAACCAATCCAAGGTTTATTTTAATTTCCATGAAAATAAATCCTTTTATATAAATTTCTTTATATAAATTTCTTTGTATAAATTTATTTATCCATAATTTTATAAAACAAATCACGCTTGATTTATTTTATAATTTAAACCAAATAAATTGGTTTCCCTCCTTGTTGTGGCCGGCCAAACCAAAGAGGGTGGGGACCCTCTTTGGCCGGCCAAACCAAGCCGCCTCCTCGCGAATTAAACTCATTTAATTCGTCCAATAAGTCTTTAAAAGACTTAGCCATTTTAAGCTTCCGGTGCGCCTCTGATAAATTCAGATTCGACTTATTTCTCTTGATCGGAAAATCTAATTTTCAACTCGTTTTAAATCCCTCGGATTACTCGTAGTGCGTGTGACTAAATAGGCTTTCGATTTATGTTGGCCGTCTATAATCAACCAATTATAGAACGATCATGAGTGGCACCTAGTAGTACATCATGACCCCCAATTAATCGAAAGATCAACGGTTGACCTCAGAAATAATTCTGAAACCCTTCAGCAGCTATAATGAGTCGTGCCTCATTCCCTTCACCATCTTATACCCACTTGGTTCAGGACACGGTCTATGTGTGTCAGTCCCCACTAGGCTGACTACGTCACACCTAGCCCAAGTAATGTCTTTCTCGTCCAACGGATTCTATTTACTCTCATGTTTCCTAGAGATTCATACTCGGAACATGTTGTGCTCTGGCCAAAGGCTTCGACTAACAATCCGACGATAGGCCTTGGGTATACATCTCCTCGCAAGGAGTGGTGAATCCTTTGTAGGCCGTTCAAACATCTTCGGGCATTTCGGCTTATACCCAACCATCCTGGGTCCACACCTCCTTAGAGATGCTTGCTTAAGATGTCAAAGTATAAGTCTCCGTGACCAAGATGACTTGAACACTGCAAGTCAAAGGAACATCGCACTTAAGCTGCAGTAAGAACTTTCATTGACATATCTATATATAGATTACCATATGAAGTCTTACAGCTAGTCACTCCAATGAACTAGTTCCCTTAATTATCATCCATGTTTATCTCCGGACATCCCAATGTCACCAGCCAGTGAGAATCAGCTGATTAGAGAATAACCCATGCTAGTCTCAACAGAATTGATAGTGTCCATATTTATCAATTCATCGACTATGGACAATTTCAATACTTCACAATTGCACATGTAGAGATAATCACTAGTTGTGAATTCATCACAAATTCTCTCATGCTGTAAATTGTATTGCAGACATTCAGTAAATGAGTTCAAGATCTCAATCAAATACATGAACATGTATACTTAAATAGTGAGTATTCATTTATTAAAGTAAATGATTACAATCATAAGGCGATTGCCTTAGGACACTTCTCTCATATTACTAACATGAATTTCCCGGTTCTCTTCCTTGGCTCTCCGATGAATTCAAACATAGGTTCCGCCTGGGCTGGAACACCACTTTTCGCTTACGACACTCGATAGAAGCGCCGTATTTGCTCAGAAAATCCATACCCAGTATTGCATCATAATCTTGCATGTCGAGGACTATCAGGTCGTAATAGAGATCTCTTTCTGCGATTCTGATTGGTGTTGCACGCAACACATGGGTGGATGCCATTGTTTCTCCCGAAGGCAGGGTTGTTAGAAATGTACAGTCTAGAACTTGTAGAGGTATGTCTATCTTCTTAGAATAAGGCATGGAAATAAACGAATGTGTTGCTCCAGTGTCAAATAATGCAGTAGCATGCTGACTGTAAATAAAGATCTGACCTGTAATAGCCGTTGAAACATTCGCTGCGTCCTCTTTGGTAAGTGAGAAAACCCTGGCGTTCGTCGTAACTAGCGGGGCTTCCAATCTACCTTGACTTATCTGAGGACCTTCCAGTGCAGCTTGCATATAATGCAGTTGGGCAGGGGCACCCTGGTGCTGGATCAGCTGCTGAGGTGGTTCCTGAGGCTTAATAGGACAGTCGATGGCCTTGTGTCCTTCCAATCCGCAGGTGTAGCATTTATTTGTACCTCTGTGACATTCTCCAAGATGCTTATTTCCACATTTCGCGCACGGGTTGATCTTGGCCTTCTTGTTCGCTGGACCGCCTTTAGGATTGTTCCATTTCTTTTTATCGTTGCGGTTCCCTTTCCAGCTGGTGCCCGTGTACGGACCTCCTGAGTTGGCTTGGTTCTTGTTCTCTGTCGGCATCCACGTCTGCTGATTAATACTATTCAGATAGTGCTCGGTGATCAAGGTGCTACTGAACAACTCCTCTGCGGTCTGCGGTCGGTTAACTCCGCCGGCCACGTTCAGAGCTATCTCGGGCCGCAACATTTTCAGCATCAGGTGGACCTTTTCTTTCTCCGTCTTGACCAACTCGGGACATAGGCGAGCCAACCTATTGAATCTCTTGACAGCTTCACTAACTGACAGATCGCCTTGATGGAATTCCATAAACTCGTCGTAGTGTTTGTTGGTGACCCGCATGTGGAAGAACTCCTCGTAAAATTCTGATTCGAAGTCCGTCCATTTCATCTGGTTCACGGGTCTCTTGGCCTTGACCCTTTCCTACCACATTCTGGCATCTCCAGAAAAGTAGTGATGCACACTTAATCTTTTCATGTTCAGGCCAGTGTAGCAGCTCCACTATACTTTCCACCATCTTGAACCAGGTTTGGGCATCCCACAGTTTGCAAGCACCCGTAAAAGTTTCCGGCTTCAGTCTCTGCCACTGGATTAAGTAAGCTTCCGGTCGCATTCCGGTGGCAGGGCCTGTCGGGGGTGCTGGCGGAGTCGGAGGCACTACCGGTGTCACCGTCTGGTTCGTAGATGGAAAGGTAGTATTTGCTTGCTGACTCATCAAGGTGTTGATGGTCTGCTGCTACTCGGTGAGTTGACGCTGGAGTTCTGTCACTAAGTGCTTCACGTCAAGCTGAGGTACGGTATCATTAATTCTAGTACTTCTTCTATCCATGTTGTTCTCATATTACAACAATAAGCTAGTATAAGATCATTTATCATTTTCATCATTTTCATGTATATACATGCATTTGTATCATTTTTCATTATAAGGTAAGGTAAGGTACTACCCTAAGTTTCCATTCCCAGGTAAAAATATGGTTCCCTAATTTCGTATTTGCATACTTAGTCATAAACATTCTTTATCGTTCTAGGACTATATAGAGTATCACATCAACTTGTATGGTTAGTCTAGAAACATTCCTATCATAAGTAAACATAAGGCAACATACTTAAATCATGTAAGGTAAGATCTTACTTGGAAGCGGCAGGATGCAGGCTTGATGTGTGTGTAGTGAGATGGCAATTTCGCTCTGATACCAAACTATAACGCCCACCCCTTACGTGAGCGACGCATTACTTTTTTTTTCTTTCGTACATTATTGCATATGAAGCGTAAATATAGCAGCGGAAATAATACTAAATCATGAACATATGCAATTGGATAAATTTCTTTCTAACTAAACTACTTTAAGCATATGAATCATAGCATAACATATTTAATAAGAGAGTATATAGTTCTACATTAAGCATGCATATCATAAAGAACTTCAACTCCAACAAGTAGTAAGCGTAACCATAAGAACTAACACATGCAGTTTATAAGTAGCAACATTAAGTCCATGAGAAATAAGTCCATAAGTAAGAGTAAAGACAACAGTAGGATCGATCTGCCAAGTCACTGCCACACACACACATGCCCTCCTGCTGCTTCCCCTTTAGTTTGATCTACAACATAAGAAGGTAGACTATAAGCATAAAATGCTTAGTAAGCTCCTTGCTTACTCACAAAATTTGTACATCACATATAAGTAGAAATCTACATCATTTGACATAAACATATAACATGAATAAACACTTTAAGCATCGAAAGCACATAAGCATAAACACTTAAAACATGAATATGTGTGTCGTTATTAAGGACATATGGCATGAGTAAATACTTAAAGCACCTAACATTCGCATAATCTTTAAAACGTAATCATGTGCATAAACATTAAACATAGCATATGCAATATCATTAAAACATAAACATGTGCATAAACATTAAACATAGCATATGCAATATCATTAAACATAAACATGTGCATAAACATTAAACATAGCATATGCAATATCATTAAACATAAACATGTGCATAAACATTAAGGATGCTCTTTGAAAAATATATATAATATAATACTTCAACATTAACATATCATCATCATTGGGATCCCTGGCTTGTACCCATTCATCATTTGCGTGCATCCCTTAGTAGAGTACGATGTAGCTAATCCCGATCTACTAAGGTACTAGGCAACCTTGGCACCTAGGGACAGCTGCGGTAGTCCAGAACCGAGGCCTTGCTTAGGAGCCCACCCTTTGGACAATTTTCAAGATCCGGTACAAGCCAATACATAAAGTAAAATAACATACATGATTCCTTTCCTTTCCATAGCAATTTCTCTTTAGCATAGCGTTCATCCACTACTAGAAAAAATGCATTTAACAACAGTGAATCACTGTTGTCGTAGGCCAAATACCACTGTTGTTAAAGGCCATGTTGTTAAAGGGGGGGTCTACGACAACAGTGAATCACTGTTGTCGTATATCACATTCGACAACAGTTTGACAACAGTTTTCCACTGTTGTCGTATATCACATTCAACAACAGTTTATCACCGTTTATCACTGTTGTCGTATATCACATTCAACAACAGTTTATCACCGTTGTCGTATGCCATATTCACCGTTGTCTTTTATTATATTCGACAACAGTTTTTGATAACCGTTGTCGTATATCAATAACAATAGTTTATCACCGTTGTCGTATGCCATATTCACCGTTGTCTTTTATTATATTCGACAACAGTTTTATCACTGTGTTGTCGTATGCCACCGTTTATCTACAACAACAGTTTAGCTTTAAAAAAATCTGTTGTGCGTTTGCACTGTTCCACAACAGTTTCATACCAATTTGACAACAAAGATATTTCCATTATATTTTCAATTAAAAGGTAATAATTTAACCTCGAAACAAAAATTATATATATCAAACATCATCAACATATTTACAATAAAGATCCACCACAAGCTTTCTACAGACGAAACCACTAAAGTATCTTCTGACCCAAATTACAAGAGTTCATAATTCTGACCCAACTAAACTTACAATGAAGTTCATAATTTCTTCCGAATATTATCCTGTCCAGTAAATGATCCAGTGACTACAATTAGCAACCCGCTCTGGTATGACATTTGTGAATCTACAGTCTCTATCTCGGTGAAACAGTTTCTGAAGTCCAGCGACATAATCTTCTCATTGATGGCCTACTCCATGTAAAACAAAGATAACAGAGATTGTTATTTGATAGGAAAATGTAGATAGAGCTTTGTCTATAACAGAAAATCAAATTGATATCAAATAGGATAAAGCATGTTACCATAACGGGTTGCTGGGGAATACAGATGAAGAAAAAAAAGGAAAGTATTGAATACAAAAACATTTGGATTCATTTCATACAAAGCTTGGATAACAAAAAACCAATGAATGTAATTTTTACCATAAGACCTCAGGCATTGCAAAGAACAAATATCATAAAATCCAACTTGTGAATTTAATCAATAGTATTCATGACAACAGACTGAGCTGTGAGATACTAATAATAATGGTAAAATGGGATATAAGGAAAGAACAAAATTTGATGATCCATGATTAGGATCACCTTTTAAAGGTTGTTTTTTTTTAAAGAAAGAAACACACTAAGTGTTGAATGAGGTAGGTCACATTGACAATTGCCCTTGTCTTGAGTTCCAAAGACAAGTTGAAATTTGAAACATTATATCTTTAGGCAAGCCTAAACAGTTGACAGAAATAATAGCTACATTAGAGAGAAAATCAATTAGATTACAAGTAGCCAATAAATGAACTATCAAAGTATTGATGTTTCATGGCATTCCAATGTAATTAGGAGATAGACTAATCTCTGATTACCTGATTGATTGTCCGGTGCAAGTGAATTGTAGATGACTGTTCACAATGAACACTCACAATGTCTGCACCAGCCTTGATAAAATCTGGAACTCGTTGGTCAGGTTCCACAATCATCTAAAATTTGGAAAGCATGGTAATGCAATGGTTTTTAAACAACTAAAAAAGAAACAGAATACAGTGGTGACCAATTTTCAAATATAAAATTTACAAATAGGTGGTGGTTATAACTTTGAATCTGAAGCTTATTAAAAATTGTAGCAGAGGAGGAAAATACCAAGTGCACATCCAATGGAAGATCTGTCACCGGGCGCAGTGCGTCAACAACTAGAGGTCCTATGGTAATATTTGGCACAAAACGCCCATCCATCACATCTACATGAATCCAATCGCATCCTGCCACTTCAACAGCCTTAACCTGTATGTTTGAAACTAGTTACGACTCCCTTATCAAACAATAATCTCTGAGAACAGCATATTATTATTGTCTAAAATCTAAAACAGAAATCACTAATTCAGAAAATAATTTTCCAAAGAAAAAAACAATTAAGAATGTAACCGGAAAACAGCACATTATGTAACAAAGCACATCTATCAGACCACCCCTATAATTCCAAGTAAGTAGATATGCATGAAGAAACTTATCAGTTAATAAGCATATTCTGAAGTCCGCCAGTAAAAAAGTTAATGCATTTTCTATAGTAGTTTGGTAACATGCTCACAAGATATCAATTAGACAGGGAAAATAGATTAAAAAAGGTTAAAGGGGAGATAAATATTAGTTACATTTGTTTTTGTTTTTCAAGAAAAAGGGTAATTCTAATGTGGATTGAAAAACATAAACTAAGTTTTCCTTATGTTTTTTGATCAAATTTTAGAAGCAAAAAATGGTCAATTAAGCAACTGATGGTCAAATGCCCAAAGATAGTCTTACTCCTCTCATTTGTCCTCGAATCTACTAATGTATTCAAGAAAAGAAAATCTAGGAAGCTGAGCTAATTGAATCATAGGTCTTAGCACACAACATCACAGCTTAATTATCTAATTTGATTGAGTAAAAGAAATACAAGAACAGAAAAGTCTTCTTCAGTTGTAATAGAGAACTACTATTAGGAAAATTTAGAAGCATAATATTAAGAGCGGGTTGAAAGCAACAAAATAACGAATGTGGCGATCAACTAGGCAAAATTAATCTTTCTCAGAGATCAGGAACAGGAGCCAACTTGTACTAATATCATAAGACCTCAGGCATTGCAAAGAACAAATATCATAAGACCTCAGGCTTGCTTATCTTGCGAATTTAATCCAACTTGTACTAACACAAGTACATTTAAATGCATATAACGATTTTTTATTTGTAATCATGATGTTACCGAGAGTGCATAAAAAACGCTCTTATCTTGAAGCACAGACATAAATAGTAATATCTTCCATGAGTAATATCTTCCACGAGTGAATAATATAGTAATATCTTCCACGAGTCCTTGTAATTGCCTTATCTTGAAGCACAGAATTATACAAGTTATGCAATCTCATCGCATATACAAATCTATTTAATTCAAAAACTTTAACACACCTTTTTGTTTGCCATAAGTGGAAGAATAGACATAAATAGCGCCACATATGTCACAACAAAATGAAGTTTCATCATTGTCATATGAACAAATTGGGCATTGCCAGATTCCATGCTTACTGCCATCCTTACTAAGCTGAGATGTCACATCTGTTCCAGGGAGTAATGTGTAAACCAAAAAAGGAATATTAGAAGATTTAAGTTAATTATAAGGAAGATATTTAGCTGCAAAATGCAAATCCATGGCAAAATAACACAAAAATGATTGCCTAATGAACTGCATCAAAAATGTGAGTGACAGATTTCTTCAGAATATTTTTTTTTCTCTTCCCTTAAACTATTTCATTCGCCTTCTGTTCTTTCTGTCCATGTACAGTGTATGTGTTTCCCCGTAAAAAAAGGTTTTAGCATTAGCGAATGTTAAGTAATATCTGAAAAGTTTATAATGAATTCCTTTTCCAGAATAGTAGATCTAAAGCATATGCTGTTAAAATAATGATTTCATTTTCCATAGGAAAACAATATTCTAAAAAGCATACTGACACACAAACAGAGTTTTGATGAGAAGCACATATAACAAAAAGAAATTGTTTGACCAGCATTAACAAGTTAATAAATTTTAGCATTATTAATCATAGAACCGTTTTTAGGAATATGGTTATATAGAAATACTTGATTTGAAGGAACAAATACACGGTAACAAGTATCCTTCCATTAAAAGAAGAAGAAAACTAATCTTTAGAAGATCAAAACATTATCACCTTGCATTCGAGAAGAGAGTCCCAGATCAAATGTAACTTGATTGATGTAACTTCTTCAGTAATTTGCTTCATAAATCTCATCACATAATATCCACATTGTTTGGCATCCGGTTGCCTAGGAACCTAAGGCAAAGCATGAAAAACCAATATATTACTGTTATCAAAACAAGAGCTAAAACTGATCAAACCTCAGGTTTTTTCCAGTATTCCTTGAATAAAGAGGGACTTCTTATACAAAGCTCTCCCACTCTATTTGCACCAACAGGACTACCATCTTCTGCAAGAATCTTGACCTAGACAGGAGCAGCCAGAGTTAGTGGCTGATTAAGCAACAAAGCATATGTTAGTGGTTTTCCATGGAGACCACAACCAGGAACCAAGTGAAAAAGCCAAAGGGAAGCATAATCCAGACAATCACATAAAAGAGATTGAATTGAAAGACAAGACAAAAAAGTACACGTAAAGCAATGTCTCCAACTGCTAGAGGGTTCTCCTTCTAACTTCGAACAACTTTAAAAATTAGAATTCTGCTCAAACTTTGTGCCAAAGATAGCACTCATACAAGTTTACATCAAATTAAGTTAGATCATTTTTTTTCCATTGCAGAAAACAAAGAATTCCAATTCTGGCTCAACAATAAGTAACACTATCACCATATAAAACATGCATGGCATTCTTGTAATATAGAGAAACATGAAGCACTTTCATGTACAACCAAATACTTCACATACCTCAACTCGAGGAAGGGGTTTCCCAACAGTGCCTGCCTTTCGTGCACCATGCAAAGGATTGGATAGTGCCATAACAAACTACAAAGTGCCATAATAATCAGTACAAACTATAGCTTACGCTTGTTGGCATTGAAAAGGTTAGTGCAACTAATATAGATTAAACCATCTTTTAAGAAATCAAATAGTAGGCTGGAAAACGCAAAGGGAGAATGAATATGGAGAAAACCTATACAACTAATTAAACCATCTTTTAATTACTCCATTAATTAAATCTATACAACTAATCATTATTAATCAAATTACTAGCCTACTAAACCTTAGCTCCAACTTATAAATCAATTCCAAGATTAATTCCCCACATATCGACGAAGTCATCACATAATCCTTAATTAACCATAACTTATTCAAACCAAGTAACCCTTGCATCAATGGAACCCAACCAAAATGGTATAAACTCCTCCATGAACTCACGGCAAAACACAGCCAAAGACCTATGCCAACACCACACCCAAACAAAGACAACAAACAACTAACCTATCTACCACCACTCACGGCACATAAACTTTAAAAACAAACAGACATCAAACCTGGATGATGGTCGACGACAGCTAGGTTGCGTGAAGGAAGAGTCGCGAGTGACAAGGCCGCAACTCAGATCAGAGAAAGGATGGGGAAAGGATCACCAGTGCCGGTCGAGTGAGGAGGAGATCCGGATGAAGTTACTCCGGGGGTGTCACTCGCTCGGATTGAGGTGAAGGACGGTCGACCGGCCGAGCGGCGCTCGGCGTCGCTCGCGCTTGCGGCGCCACAGGAGGAAGAAGAAGAAAGGATCGTCCGTGTCTGGCGCTCAGCGATTGACAAAGGAGCACGGATAGGATCGCACCGACGAGGGCGGTGCGGCCGGCGACGAACCTTGGCGTCGACGATCCGAGAGAGAGGAAGGCAGTGGCACATGGCTTCGCGTGAAGGAGCTCGGCGTCGAGAACGTTCGCGACAGAGAGATGGGGGGCATGGTGACCATTGCCCGCCGGAGATCAGGAGGCGCCGGCGAAGGGCGGCACAGCGCGATCGCGAGGAAGGGCTGCAGCTTCAGGCGGAGAGGAGAGGGGTTCGGCGGTTTCACTAGGGCACGGGGAGGTGCTTAAATAATTCTCAACTTTTTCCTTAACTAATTTATATATATACATATATTTCAAAAAAAATCAAACTTCAATAGTTTGTGCGACGAGAACTTCAATAGTTTGTTGTTTTTTTTGCAGTCGGATATCCACCGTTGATTTTATTTATTGATTGAACAGCACAACAATACAACAACAACAGTTTAATATAACTGTTGTCTATTGTCATAATAGACAACAGTTTATCACATCAGTTGTTGTAAATCTCGCCTATAGACAACAGTTATTTTATAACTGTTGTCGTTGAGTATACATACGACAACATTTTGTTATTACTGTTGTCTTTTTACGTATACAGACCAACAACAACAACGGTTAATACTAAAACTGTTGTTAAATTGACATACGACAACACTTTATCAAAAAACCGTTGTCGATTATGTGTTGTTGAATGCAAAAATTCTAGTAGTGATCATTTCTTTTCTTTTCTTAGAAATTGCTCTTTAGACATTCTTTTATTCATAATGTCATATATGTCATGAGCATATATTCAAAACATAAATATCATCATAACTTTCAAGCATGAATCATGGCATGGAGAAAACATAATTTCATGGTAAGAAAATTCATAACATGCCAACTTGTCCTTCATAATTCATAAAACACATAATGTTCAATTTAAAACTAAAGGTAATACATCTAGGGAACTTGTTTCATTTTTTTTTCATCTATCATGGCATAATGGATACCTTTAATTCAACCATAATTCACATATATTCTACTGGTCCAAACATTTAGATAAGGTTATCATGGCATAAAAACACAACACAACATCACACAACTCATACAACATGCAAACATTGAATATCCTACTACAAAGGGACATTATCAAGTGAGGTAGTGGCCTTAACCCATCCTAAATCCCAATTTAAGAAACTGATCAGAAATTTCCAAGGTTCATATCAACATGGAAATGACAAAGAAACAAGAACAATTGATTCATATAACATGCATATAATATATATCCTAACACTAGGAATCATTAGCAAGTAACATGACATCTTTAACTCATTTTTTTTATCCTTATTTAGGGTATTAACCGAATATGTTCAAAGGGGAAACATGACCTAAAATATATATATAACCCTCAAACAAACATTAACAAGGAATTAAAAGTCATTAGCTAGTCAAAAAGAACTCAAACATCTTCTTATGGCCAAAAAGTCTATGGCTTCTTGAGAGCCTTGGCCTCTTTTTGCTTCATCTTTTTTTTCATCATAACTCATAACTTAACATCATGAAAACATTGGAGTCATTAGATAGCATCAAACACAAACCTAGGCCCTAAAATTCATGTTGGCCGAAACTTGCTCAAAGGGAAAAACTTCACGATTTTTAGCAACACATCGCAAGAACATACAAGAACATAAACAAAATATATGCAGGTGAGGGGAGTCTTACCCTTGTTCTAAGGATTTCAAAACAAAATATATCACCTAGAAGGGGAACGAAAGAACTTCTTGCTCCTTGGCTCTTCCTTTGCTTCACAAACACAAAGCCTTCACTAGATCTTCTTGGAGAGAATTTTCTTGATGGTGAGGGAGCCTAGGTGATTTCGACAAGGAGAGGATGAGGAGATGCCTTGTGGCATTTTTTCCCCATCTTTTTATAGTAAATGAAGAGGTATGTCTCTTCACTTTCCATGGTGACCCTTCATCTCCCATGGTGACTCTTCATCTCCCATGGTGCCTCTTCATCTCCCTTATCCTTACACCTATCTACAATTTCCTTTATCCTCCTAATAGCACTCCCTTGCTAGTTGAATTGGTTACATATGCATTCTTAAGGCTTACAACATCACTAAGGTCCAAGGTTCAATCCTTGGCACCTACATCATTTCATTTTTTTTTTATTCTTTTGCAGGCCCATCTAAAGTAAGGCCCATTACATGATGTGTTATTTCTTTTATCCTCATGGGGCCCATTAGGATAACTAATGAAGTGCTATTTAAGACCCATTAGGAATTTTCACCAATTAGAGCCCATATAAGGCCTATTAACACTTACATAAAATTCCCACAACTCTAACTATCGTTCATGAATCATACCTAATATGACTATCATTCATGCAATCCTACTCAATATTAGGGATAATATTGAAGGGAATTTTAGTGGGGTGTTACAATTCTCCATACATTCTGGAAAGTTCGTCCTCGAACTTAAAATAGCTTCGGAAACTTTTGTTTCATATCGTCCTCGCGTTCCCAGGTAGCTTCTTCAGATTGTTGACTTTGCCACAAGACCTTGACTAAGGGTACATCTTTGTTCCTAAGTCTCTTGACATCTCGATCCAGGATCCGTATGAGTTTGCTTTCATAACTCAGGTCCTCCTGGATTTGTATGGCCTACGGCTCCATCACTTGGTCTGCATTGGGAATACATTTCTTGAGCATCGATACGTGGAACACGTTGTGGATTAATGACATCTCCTGAGGTAGCTCGAGCTCGTAAGCCACCTTACCAATTCTGTTCAGGATCTTGTACGGTCCCACATAGCGCGGACTTAACTTCCCTTTATTCCCGAATCTCATTACTCCTTTCATAGGAGCCACTCGGAGGAACACCAAATCCCCGACACCGAATTCCAAAGGCCTACGTCACTAATCCACATAATTCTTTTGCCGGCTCTGAGCAGTCTCTATTCTTTGGCGGATATTCTGTATAGCTCGGGTGTTGTGGTCAATGAAATCCGTCTGGAGTCCCATCTCCTTCTTTTCACCTCCTTCGTACCAACAGATCGGAGATCTACATCTCCTCCCATACAGAGCTTCATAAGGTGTCATTCCGATAGTAGCTTAGTAGCTATTATTATAAGCGAACTCCGCTAAGCATAAATATCGGCACCAGCTCCCTTTGAAATCCAGGGCACAAGCTCGTAACTTATCTTCCAGTACCTGGTTCACCCTTTCCGTTTGCCCATCTGTCTGAGGAGGAAAGGCGGTAGTGAATCGCAGCTTCGTGCCGAGAGCTTTATGAACGCATTCCCAAAACTGTGAGGTGAAACGACCATCCCTATCTGAAATGATCATCTTGGGAATACCGTGTAGTTGATAATTTCCTTAGCATATAGTTGAGCTAGTTGCTCGACTGAATAGGTCATCTTATTGCTAAGAAATGTGTCGATTTCGTCAATCTGTCGACGATAACCCATAGAACGTCGTATCTGTTTGTGGTCCTGGGAAGTCCTGAGATGAAATCCATAGAGATGTCTTCCCATTTCCACTCCGGAATTTGGATCGGTTGCAGAACTCCTCCGGGTCTCTGGTGCTCTGCTTTAACTTGCTGGCAGGTCAGGAAGGTACTGACATGCTGAGCTACGCCCCTCTTCATATCGAGCCACCAAAATCTCGTTTTCAGATCTTGATACATCTTGGTAGATCCTGGGTGCATAGAATAAGGGGTTCCGTGAGCCTCCTCCAGTACCTTCTTGCGTAGCTCCGGATCATTAGGGATACATAGACGATCCCTAAGGTACTCTACTCCGTTATCGGCGATATGAAAACCCTCGCCTTTTCCATCTAGAATATCCTGCTTGATCTTCTGGAGGCTTGGATCATAATTCTTCTTGTCTAGTATGTCATCGAATAGTGCCAGTACGATTGCCATGGTCGAAAGTCGTCTGAAAATAATCTCGATTCCGTAGTTCACAATTTCCTTTTCCAGCAGTCGAGATAATACTGATAAGGACATCAAGGCGGCACTAGACTTCCTGCTGAGTGCATCGGCCACTTTGTTCGCCTTGCTTGGATGATAAAAGATCTCGCAGTCATAGTCCTTTACCAGTTTGAGCCATCTGCATTGTCGCTTGTTAAGGTCCTTCTGAGTGAAGAAATATCGCAGACTCTGGTGGTCTGTATATATCTTGCACTGTGCTCCGTATAGGTAGTGTCTCCATACCTTCAGAGCAAAGACCACGACTGCTAACTCTAAATCGTGAGTGGGATAGTTCTTTTCATGTTCCTTGAGTTGCCTAGAGGCATAGGCAATAACTTTACCACTCTGCATAAGTACAGCTCCGAGTCCCAGTTTGGAGGCATCACTGTACATGTCGAAGCTCTTGTCATCTTCAGGAAGAGTAAGGATTGGAGCACTTGTAAGTATCCTTATCAGCTCAAAGAAACTCCTCGCACATTCTTCTGTCCATATGTATTTCTGGTTCTTCCTGGTGAGGATCGTCATAGGTGCTACGATTCTGGAGAAGTCTTCCACGAACTTCCGGTAATAGCCCGCTAGTCCAAGAAAACTCCTAACTTCGCTAGCATTCTTTGGCCTGTTCCAGTTACTCACGGCCTTGATTTTCTTTGGGTCCACCATGATTCCGTCCTTACAAATAATATGACCTAGAAAAGCCACTTGATCGAGCTAAAATTCACATTTGGAGAACTTGACATATAACATCTTTTCCTGGAGGATCTGTAATACCATCTTCAGGTGTTCAATGTGCTCTTCTCGATCTCTCGAATAGATGAGGATATCGTCAATGATGACGATCACAAACTTGTCAAGGAATACCGAGAATACCCGATTCATCAGGTCCATAAACATGGCGGGAGCATTAGTTACTCCGAAGGGCATGACAACGAATTCAAAGTGTCCGTATCTAGTCCGGAAGGCCGTCTTCGAAATATCGTCTGGTTTCACTTTAACTTGATGGTAACCTGATATAAGATCGATCTTCGAAAAGACGGTAGCTCCCTTCAGTTGGTCGAACAGGTCGTCGATCCTTGGGAGGGGATACCTAATCTTAATCGTCACCTTATTTAGAGCTCAATAATCTATGCACAGGAGCATAGTTCCATCCTTCTTTTTCACAAACAGTACCGGAGCTCCCCATGGAGAGTGACTCGGGTGAATAAAACCCTTGTCGAGTAACTCCTGCAGCTGTCCTTGCAGCTCCTTCAATTCAGCTGGCGCCATACGGTAAGGTGCCTTGGAGATCAGATTAGTACCAAGAATCAAATGAGTCAATATGAGATATTGAGCTCATTTGTTTGAGTGAGTCTACTCGGGGATCATGAAACACAAGATTGACTGAGGATGACACGGTCTCTGCCTCAATGGTCAATTTAGATATCGAGGATAGAAGGACAAGGTCATACATTATCATAGTCACGGAGGTTTAGTCGGATTTCGACTTTTCTTGTTACTTGGGTAGCAATGATGCATTGCTAGATGACGCTCATTGCTTATGTGTCTAAAGCATTTAGGCACATTGCCAATGTTACGAGAACCTATTGGGTCACACACTAAGGACACGATGCTTCAGAGATTAATTGATCTTGGTTTGACTAAGATTTGATTCGAATTGGATTAATTGAGTTAGACTCAAGTGAATTCAATTAGATTATGGGATTGAGTCTAATGTGAGTTAGACTCATCTATATTAGACTCAACCACTTAAATTATGGATAATATTCATTAAAGAGTTTAATAAATATTATTTACGAGGAAGGCTAAGAGACATTCTATTCATTAGATGAATAGAATATTAAGAGTCTCAAGGAATACCAAGAGGCTTAGTATTCATTCGGTTTTATTAGCATTAAGATGAGAGGAGCTCAAGGGACATAGACCCTTGGTATTCGTTAGATGAGTATAAATACCCCCCCCCCTTGTCAAAGGCTAGAGTGTGCATCTCTCTTCCTCTTCTTTCTTCCTCCTTGTCCATAACTTCCTAGTGGAGGTTCTTGTGCTTTGTGAACCATCCCAAGTTGCTAGCACAACTAAGGTGGTTCTTCTCCGAGTCGTAGATCGTGTTCGTGTGGATACGCATAGAGGCACGGGCACTTGAACGTGTAAGAGATCCGGCGAACCAAAGGACTAGCGGGATAAGCGAAGGGCACGCGACAATGGTATTCCTATAAGATAGGAATTGTAGATCACTTTGTATGAGTTTTTCTTTCACATGGATCGCTCGAGGGATCTTATTTCTGCTGTGATTCTAAATATTTTTACCTATAGATCCCTTCAGTGGTATCAGAGCCACTAGCGGAAGATCGTACAAAGTTTAGAAAACTTTTATATATGATATAGAAGTAGGATATAATTTTATTATAGATTGTATAATGTATGAGCATTTGTCGAGATACAAAAGTTTGTGTTGATCAAACTAAAAGTCTATAGCATCATCATATGAAACATGAAAGTGTGCAATGATGCGAATGTACTCGACTGTAACGCCCGTAAAATCCTCTCAATATTTTTCTTTAAAATATTGATCATACCCATATGGACTCTTGAGTAACATATGAAATCTACCTTAGCATGTTTTCTTATATGGATTAAAAGCTAAGTAATAATGGGCCTTACATGGGCCCTTCTAGTATCATGACTATTAGTGGACCTTGGGTAGAATTTTAACATGAATAGAATTGGGCTCCAATTAGGAATATTAGCATAACTCTTGGTGGGCTCTTATGTGGGCCTTGCCAAAAATAAGAGTAAATGGAATAAAAAAAAGGTGCATGCACTAAGGATTGAACCTTGGATCTAGGATAGAGGCAAAGACTCATCATGCATGTACTAACCAATTCACCTAGCAACGGAGTGCTAGTGGAAAAGGAAGATGATTGTTGTTAAGGCTAAAGGAAGTGAGGAGTCACCATGTGAGGAGGCACCATGCCCCTTCACTTGCCCCTCCCCTTAGTATAAAAAGGTTGGATGAGAAGTGAAGAGACTTAAGTTACTTTCTCCTCTTTTCTTCTTACACCAAGGCTCTTCCTCTGCCCCTTCTTCCTCCTTGCCGAAAATCACCAAGGGGATTCCCCCTTGGAAAACTCCACAAGAGGACTCCCTCTTGAAGATCCAAAATTCTTCTACAAGGCAACAAGGGCAAAGTGTATTCTAAGGCCAAGAAGATTTTCTTTGGTTTCTCTTTTCAAGGTCTATAATCAAGATAAAAAGAAGTAAGACTCCCTCACCTGTGGTATAATAGTTTTGATGTTATCTTTCATGATTTAAGATGTTGTTTGGACTCTATGTTGAGAAAACTATGGAACAGGGCTTCCTAGGGTTTCGGCCAAGCATGGTTTTTGGGTTTAGGATGATGTTAAAACCTCACTTATGTTTTCTAATGCTTTCTCATGATAAATAAAGAATTAATTGTGAGTTATATGAATTTTCCATGGACTTGTGACTCCCCTATAAGTTTCTAGCCAAGACCAAATGTTAGGGCTAGGAGTTAGGGTTAGCCCAATCATGTGTTCTAATGGCTTCCATGGCATTGTATGTATTGTATTGGATGTTAATTGCGAATTATATGAATTTCCCATGGACATAAAACCCCTCTAGGGTTTCGGCCAAGACCTAATCTAGGGCTAGGAATTAGGGATAGCCCCAATCATGTGTTCTAATGGCTTCCTATGGCATTGTATGTATTGTATGGGTTTTACTTTACTTATGGTACCTTACATGTTACTTGAATGATGGGGCCTCTATCTATAACTTTTGGCCAAAGCTCCAAGTCTAGGGTTTGGGTTAGTCTAAGGGTTCAAGTATACTTGTTTATGGCTTATTATGATGTATGTATATGTTCAAGCATGTTGTATGAATTTTATGATACCTAAAACCCTAACTTTATGTGATATATATCATGACCTTGTATGCTTATATTATGTGTCATGTTTTAGTAGGTTTTATTTATGAATGTTTTAAACCATATACCATGAACACACGTGTTATGAAATATGCATTATGTTTATGTAGAATTATGCATGCATTAGGTTAAATGTCTTGAACATATGTAGATTATGGTTATGTGGACCTATGCATGTTTTATGTTAAATGTCATGAACCTATGTAGTATGTATCATGTTATATGGATCCTACCCATGCATGCTTTATGATAGACACCATGATCATGTATGCCATGTGATATGTACCATGTATGTAAACAACTCATTTATGCATGCCTACCTTATATACCATGATCATGTAAGCTTTATGAACTATGATGATGCTTATGCCTTAAGACATAATTATGTATGTAAGTCATGTCTTATGAATGAAGATGATGAATGAAGATGATGTCATGCCTCTAAGCCATAATGATGTATGCATGAACTATGAATGATGAAATGCTAAGTATGCTTTATGTCATGTTTCATGTATTAAGATCATGTTTGTTGATGCAGTCTGGCCCGGTTGTTGTTTTGGTGTTTGACAATGATTTAAGTTTGGTTGAGCTAATTGTGATTAAGTCCTGATCGAGGATCAGGCACGTTATGGGAAATCCTAGCTTGGAAGGCTAGGTGTGTGAAAAGTCCAAATTCGGAAGAGGTGGTTGAAAAGTCCTACCTTGGAGGGCTAGGTGAAATGTCCTAACTTGGAGGGTTAGGTGCAAATTCCCATCTTGGAGAATTAGGTGAAAAAGTCCTGGCTTGGAGGGTCAGGTCCTAGCTTGGAGGGCTAGGTTTGGAAAAGTCCTAATTCGGAAGAGGTGGGTGAAAAGTCCTAGCTTAGAGGGCTAGGTGAAAAGTCCTAGCTTGGAGGGCTAGGTGAAAAGTCCTAACTTGGAGGGTTAGGTGCAAATTCCCATCTTGGAGAATTAGGTGAAAAAGTCCTGGCTTGGAGGGTCAGGTCCTAGCTTGGAGGGCTAGGTGTCGGAAAAGTCCTAATTCGGAAGGGTTGGGTGAAAAGTCCTAGCTTGGAGGGCTAGGTGAAAAGTCCTAACTTGGAGGGTTAGGTGCAAATTCCCATCCTGGAGAATTAGGTGAAAAAGTCCTAGCTTGGAGGGTCAGGTGCCTAGCTTGGAGGGCTAGGTTGGATGAAGTTCTAACTCGGAAGGGTTGGGTGAAAAGTCCTAGCTTGGAGGGTTAGGTGAAAAGTCCTAACTTGGAGGGTTAGGTGCAAATTCCCAACTTGGAGGGTTAGATGGAAAATCCTTAGCTTGGAGGGCTAAGGTCGGTGGAAACTTAACTTGGAGGGTTGAGTTTGAGTCCCTGGATCGGTCGGGTGACCGATCAGGGAGTTGGCACACTGCTCCTTCATGGATCGGTCTGGTGACCGATCCAGCGATGTCTGATCGGTCTAGTGACCGATCAGGGAGTGTGTGTTTCACTCACTGCACAGCTCCTGATCGGTCTGGTGACCGATCAGGGAGCGAACAGTGAGTTGAGTTCCCCTGCTGATCTGCTCCTGATCGGTCTGGTGACCGATCAGGGATACTGCTCAGATCGGTCTAGTGAACGATCATTTGTCTTAAGGTTCTCACTATCACCGATCAAGATGACTCCTGATCGGTCTGGAAGTAGCCTGATTGGTCTGGTGACCGATCAGGCTGGAGCCTAATTGGTCTGGTGACCGATCAGGCAGGAGCCTGATTGGTCTGGGGACTAATCAGGAGTGTGCAGAAGACTTCTGGATCGGTCTGGTGACCGATCAGGCGCAGAACTTTAATTCAAATACGCTGTCAGAAGCTCTGATTGCGTCTATTTTCACTGCCGATTCTCTGCTACATCACTGATTATGTTTGATATGCATTGCTAAGCTTTTATTGGAGTGTGCAGGCTTTACAGGGATGATTCAAACATTGGAGGAGAGTCAATGGGAGGCTTTCCTTGGAGTAGGTTTGTTTGTTTCTCTTTCTCAGGTTTCAACGGCAACTGGAGCAGCTGGCGACTGACGGAGACTCAGCTGGAGAGGAGGTCTTCAGTGGACTGAGTGCTCAGGGAGGTCAGTGGGTTCAGGCTGGCTCAGTGGATGCTGGCGAAGCTTGTGATGATGAGCAGAGCTTAAGAGACAAAGCTGGATGCAGAGGAGCGCAGGCGAACTAGACAGAAACTTGGGAAGTTTGGCTGGGCTGTGTTCGTGCTCTCTGTGGCTTTGTGCTTGAGCTTTCTTGTGCATCTTTGTGAGCTTGTCTTCTCAAGTGTCTCGTGTGTTTAACTTGTATCTTCTTGAGATCACTTGTGGAGAGGTTTCTCCACCGAGAAGGAGGCTGCTACTATCCGGAGTTCACCAGGGCTTGATCTGCCGACGATCAAGGGATCGCCCACCTTACGGGCACGCCAAGGAGTAGGGGCAAGTTATCCCCGAACCTTGTATATCGCTGTGTCTACTGGTTTGCTCATTTTGTGTTGATTTCTGTTCTTCATTTCTGTTTCTGCATCTTGTCTTCCGCTGCTAACATTTAAGTGCAGAAACTTGAAAAGAAAGCGATTTTTGTGTCCGGCTAGATTCACGCCCCCCCCCCTCTCTAGCCATCTCGTTCCCAACAAGTGGTATCAGAGCTTGGGGCTCTGTTCACGGCTTAACATCCGAGAGCTTATAGCAAGATGGCTGGAAGAGAAGGAATGAGCACAAACCGACCTCCATTCCTCGACAGCACTGATTTTTCATATTGGAAGTCAAGAATGGAGTTTTACTTGAAGACAAACATGAGCTTGTGGTTCGCTGTCAAGGAGGGGTTTTCCCTTCCAAAGGATAATGAAGGAAAGGAGCTTGAGTTTTCCAAGTGGTCGCCTGAGCAAATCCGGAAGGGGGAAGCAAATGCCAAAGCTGTCGTCACCTTGCAATGTGGAATGAACAAGGAGCAGTTGATCAAGGTTGGCCCCTTCACCTCTGCCAAAGAACTTTGGAACAAAATCATTGAGCTCCATGAAGGAACTCATGAAACCCGGACAGCCAAGAAGGACCTCCTTCTCAACTAACTTCAAAGTCTCACCGTGGGAGAAAATGAAACTATAAGTGAATTCCATGGACGATTCAAGGAGATCCTCAACGGTTTGCACTCCATCAATGAAAAGGTAGAGAACCGAGACCTTGTAAAGTATATTCTCAAAGCCTTTCCAAGGAACACCTTGTGGTCATCCATGGTGGATGCCTATAAGGTCTCCAAGGATCTTTCCTTTGTAAAAATAGATGATTTATTTTGTGAGATGGAGCTACACGAGATTGCTAACACAAGCCCAAAGGAGAAAGGGTTTGCTTTTGTGGCATGTGACAGGAAGAAGGAGAAGGAGGAGGAAAAGAACCACTGTCATGTAGCTCTTGTAGCCTTAGAAGAATCATCCAATGAGAGTGGAGACGAATCAAGCTCCTCAACCGCGCCTTCATCATCTTCGGATGATGAAGAGGTAATCTCTCCCATGTTAGATAAGTGCTATAGAGCTATAGCGTGTCTAACTAAGTTGCTTAAGAAGTCCAAGAACAAGATTAAATCCTTAAAGGTAGAGGTAGAAAAATTGAAAACCTCTAAGGATGAGGTAATTAATGTTATGCATGATAAGTCCCTTGAAAATGAAAATAAGGACTTAAGGAGCGAAGTTGAAAATCTCAAGAATGTTCTTGAGAAGTTTTCAACTAGCTCCAAAACTTTAGATATGATTCTAAATTCACAAAAAGCGGTTTACAACAAGGTTGGCTTAGGTTACCAACCTAAAGAATCAAGTTTCATGTAACGCCCCAAATTTTTGGCTTGCTTCCGATTGTAAAAAGGGCACAAAAATGTCGATATATATATTATCGGATTGTATGACATTTATTTCATAAATGAATAAAATTACCTTTTTGTGATTTCATTAGAAAAGATTAGGAATATGTAAATTGCATAAATTAGAATATGTGATTTCATGAATTGGAATATGTGATTGCATAAATATGATTTGAGAATATGAGAGTGAATTGGGCTAATGGGCTTTGCAAAAGTGAAAACCAAAGAGGAGCAAAAATATGCTCTTGCCGAGAATCGAACCTTGGAACTCTTGGTAAGCAAAGCAACGAAGTAACCAATTCACCCAGCAGGGGATTGCTAAGAGAAAGGAAGGGAAATTCTTGTTAAGGGTTAGGGAATGTGAAAGGGTAGAGGAAGAGACTCTTGATGAGAAACCCCTTAGTGAAGAGACACTTGGAGAAGAGGCACCTTGCCTCTTCCCTTAGTATAAATAAGAGGGAGTGCTAAGGGGCTAAGGATCATGGTTGCAAACCCCTCACTCACACTCCCTCTTCTATTTTCGAAAATTGAAACTTCCCTCTCCCTCTTCAATTTTCGAAATCCTAACTCCCTTCTCCCTCTTCAATTTTCGAAATTCAAACTCCTCTTCCTCCTTGAGATTTTCCGAAAATCCAAGGAAAGGGTCTCATCCCAAGGGACACTCCTAAGACCCCATTGAAGGTTTGAATCTCTTGCAAGGCAAGAAGAAGTCAAGGGCCTCAAGAGCAAGGACAAGCACATCCCCTCCGAACTAAGGGTATACCTTATGGATATTTAGCGAAAGAAGTAAGTGCCCCTCACCTGTAGCATAATTGCTCTTGAATGATTTCTTCTCTTGTTGTTTTCGAAAATGGGGATTGCCCTTGTGTAAGTTTCGGCCACCCCTTAGGGGAAGGCTTTGGTTATTCCTTGATGCATGAGAAGACCCCTTGGAACTTAGGGTATATTTATATGTTGTTTCCCTTCATGATGCCATGAACAAAAACTAGGGTTGAACATCCTACAAGATTCGGCCAAAGGAAAAGAAACTAGGGTTTAGGGTTTGGATGATTATCCTATGATGTATCCATGCTTAGTAGTGTAGACAAGGTGTTTGTATAAATGTTTGTGTGAAGGTTTGATTTCAAAAACCCTAATATCCCTACCCTACACTTTCGGCCAACCCTAGGAGAATTAGGGTTTAGGGTGCATGATTATCCTATGATGTATTCCATGATTAATATGTGGCATGATATGTATATGAGGTGTTTGTGTAAATGTTTGTGTGGAAGTTGATTTCAAAAACCCTAGTTTCCCTACTTTACACCATTCGGCCAAGGCATGAAACTTTAGGGTTGTGAAGGTTAAACTACCCTATGAGATATGTTTAATGTTTAGTAGGACGATATGTATATGCATGTGATGTTTGAATGGATTGCTTGATTGGAAAAAACTCAACTTGCTCTAGCATGGAACTTTCGGCCAAGGCATGAACATTAGGGTTTGTAAAGGTTGATTACCCCATGATGTATGCTATGCTTAGGATGATACATGATGTATATATATGTGATGCTTGTATGGGATGTTTAATGTCAAAATCTAGTCTATCCCTACCCTAGGACTTTCGGCCAAACCCTAGGTTTAGGGTTAAGAAGAACTCAATTAACCCATGAAATGCATGCTTTATACTAGGCTAGTTATCATGATTATGAATGCATACATATGCATAAGAATGAGCCCTTTAGGGCATGAACGAATAAGGCTTAGGGCCTAAAGAATGCTTCCCTAGAAGGTTAGGACTAAGAGCATACTTTATGAAAATGAAGAACATGATAACTATTTTATTTTGTAATGGCTTGTACTATAGACTCTTAAAGCGAGTCAAATGATTATGATACTAGGCTGAAGGACTTTTGAGAAGGCCTAGTAAACCCTAGTGGTTCGGTATTAGCTACCTCGTTCCCATTCAGGGGCGCGCGCAAAACATGAAGTATAAGCCGGGCCCTAATGATTATGCTATGTTCAAGTATTATGTTAATATGTTTTAAAAAGAACCTTCCTAAGAAGTTAACATGCTTAAACATGCTTAAATGCTTACCATGCTTGAATGTGATATATTCTCTTACCTTTTCATGATATCCGGTTTTGTGAGTAGGACAGGGTCTTACTAAGCTATTGCTTATCGTTTAGTGTTTCCCCTTATGCTACAGATAAAGGACGCTAAGCTATGGAGGTTGCGGGAGAAGGGCAAGTGTGTGTGTGATAGTGCTGGTGGATAAAAAGGATCTTGTTCTTAGTTGCTTCAAGTTTTGGAACTAGTCATGTTAAACCCATGTTATGTTTTTTTTTTATATATACATGCTATGTTTGAAGATGAATAAAAATAATTATGCTTCCGCTACATGAACCTTGCATGCTTAAATGATACATATGCCTATGCATAGATTAGATAGAAAAATATGAATGCATGTGTGTAGTTGTAATGTACGAAAATTAAAGTAGCGCCGTCGAATCCCTAGGGGATTAAGGGCGGGTAGCACAATTGGTATTCAGGATTCACAAAGAACTAAATTTAAGCCTGGGTCTAGAGTTCGAATCCTGGGAAGACAAAAATGGGCCGACCCATTTGGCAGTCTCGACCGTCGACCGTCGACCGTGCCGTTACCAATACTAGGTCTTCCCACTCCTGGGCGTGGATTTTTGCCTTCCCAGGATTCGAACTCTAGACCCAGGCTTAAATCTAGTTCTTTGTGAATCCTAAATACCAATTGAGCTATAGCTCAATTGGTATTCAGGATTCACAAAGAACTAGATTTAAGCCTGGGTCTAGCTCAATTGGTATTCAGGATTCACAAAGAACTAGATTTAAGCCTGGGTCTAGAGTTCGAATCCTGGGAAGGCAAAAATCCACGCCCATGAGTGGGAAGACCTAGTATTGGTAACGGCACGGTCGATGGTCAACGGTCGAGACTGCCAAATGGGCCGCCAAATGGGTCGGGTCGTTACATTTCATGTCATTGATGTCTAGAACCCATTTTAGATCGCCTAATGATTCTAGGGTTCAAAAAGCTAGAAAGAAATTGACTAAGGCATGGGTGCCAAAGTCTTACGTTGTAGATTCTTTAGGTCCCAAAATTTGGGTCTATCTTTCGAATTGTATAGCTTAGTTTGAGGGGGAGCATCTATCAACATGAGTGGTTGATATTTGGTGCTCCAAACATATAGTCATTCCTAGTTAGAAATGTGCTTACCATTTCCTCAAATTCACATGAATGACTTAGACTAACCCACAACTTGCTCTTGCCATGAATTGCTTAAAATAAATGATTTTCTTGTAGCAATTTATGTTTTACTGCAATTTGTGTTTTATGAAATTTCACTTGAGTAGTGAAGACATTGTCATGCAATGAATGATAGTATATCCATGCTTCAAAATAAATCTACAAGTTTTGGAAAAATTGCATGAAGAGTTTAGATTCACACATAACTTGCTCTTAGCATGAATTGCTTAAAAGAATGGGTTTTATTCTTGCAATTTGTGTTTTCATGCAAGTTATGGTTTATGAAATGTCTTATCTCAAGTCCAAGTATGCCATGATTATCTTGTATGTGTTATAACACATGAATGCATGTTTAAGAACAAGATGAACATATAGTTTGGGTTGATCATTATAAAAATCTCACAAGGCATCACCATGAGTTTTAAAATTCATTGTTTAACCTTCTATGACCTAGTGATTCCCTTGTATCAAACTAAGGTTTCTTGATATGATCATGCTTTGATACAAACATATTTTGATACTCAAGTTCATGCTTAGAAAATACTATCATGCTCTGACACAAATCATGACATAGATTTTGATTAAGGGAACCCTTAGGACCAAATGGATTAAAACTAATTGAATTAGGGTTTGGGAATGGTTAAGGGTTGAAACAAATCTATTTCTGAAACTGATCAAGTTTAGAAAACAGTCTGTGTCAGACCTGATCGGTCCACCGACCGATCAGGACTCACCCTGATCGGTCTGGTAAACGATCAGGAATCATACTGATCGGTCCGGTGACCGATCAGCTCAACACTGATCAGAGGTATCAGACTACTTCTCAGTCCGATCTCATTTCATCAAGTTATATCAGATTACCTGATCATTTTGATACAAACAAATCTGATACACACCTGATTATTCCAAGAACATGGACATACTTGATCATTCATTGGTACAAACCTGGTACTAAGTGAATACAAATTCATTTCTAAGGAATTGTTGAGACTCTTAAACCTCAGAAATTTTTCTGAAACATCAAGTGTTAAAATGAGGTTTGGCGAATCATACTTAGAATGAAACTTGATTTGATACAAACCTATGTTGGAATGTTCAAATTCATAAGAAAGGGTTTGTTGAGTCATGACTCTTGTTCTTAATTTCGTGTTTCAGAAATTTTTCTGAAATGACGAATATTAATAGAGTCTACACCCCTATTGTGGAATGTAAATTGTTAATGCAGTCTGATCAGGAATGTATCAGAGTTTCAGGAATTTTTCTGAAATTTGATCGCTCCCCAGACTAACAAGAAATATGTCTGTATCACGTAATCAACAGACCTGGTTGGTCACGGAGACCAATCAGGACTATGTTTCAGATACAGTTTGTTTCAGAAATATGTCTGTATCATGTNTCTTATTAATGCAAATCCTCTCGTCTTCTGTGCGCGGACACATAGACTTTGAAAGGTTGATCCCATGCCTGATGGGAAGGTAACCTTTCTTGGATTCCGACATGCTAAACCTTTTTAGCACTCGGTCTATATATGTAGACTGCGAAAGACCAAGCAATCGTTTTGATCTATCTCTATATATTTTAATCTCAAGGATATAGGTTGCTTCTCCCAGGTCTTTCATGGAGAAAGTTTTGGACAACCACATTTTGACCGACTGTAAGACTGATATATCATTTCCTATAAGCAATATGTCATCGACATATAGTACTAGGAATACGACTGCACTCCCACTAACCTTCTTGTACACACAAGGTTCGTCAGGATTTTGTGAGAAATCAAACTCTTTGATTGTCTCATCAAAACGGATGTTCCAGCTCCTGGATGCTTGCTTCAGTCCATATATGGATCGTCGAAGCTTGCATATTTTGGTTTTATCAACCGATGTGAAACCTTCAGGTTGTATCATGTATACATCCTCAAGCAGGTTTCCATTAAGGAAAGCTGTTTTCACATCCATTTGCCATATCTCATAATCATAATGAGCTGTTATGGCCAGGAGCATCCGAATGGATTTAAGCATAGCTACTGGCGAATAGGTTTCGTCATAATCAATTCCTTGTTTCTGACGATATCCTTTTGCCACTAGTCTAGCCTTAAAGGTAACAACATTTGTAACGCCCCAAATTTTTGGGCTTGCTTTCGATTATAAAAAAAGGGCACAAAAATGTCGAAATATATATTATCAGATGGTATGACATTTATTTCATAAATGAATAAAATTACATTTTGTGATTTCATGATTAAATGTTATGTGATTTCATTAGAAAGGATTAGGAATATGTAATTGCATAAATTAGAATATGTGATTGCATGAATTGGAATATGTGATTGCATAAATTGGAATATGTGATTGCATAAATGTGATTTGAGAATATGAGAGTGAATTGGGCTAATGGGCTTTGCAAAAGTGAAAACCAAAGAGGAGCAAAAATATGCTCTTGCCGAGGATCGAACCTTGGAACTCTTAGTAAGCAAAGCCTTAAAAAGCAACGAAGTAACCAATTCACCCAGTAGGGGATTGCTGAGAGAAAGGAAGGGAAATTCTTGTTAAGGGTTAGGGAATGTGAAAGGGTAGAGGAAGAGACTCTTGATGAGAAACCCCTTAGTGAAGAGACACTTGGAGAAGAGGCACCTTGCCTCTTCCCTTAGTATAAATAAGAGGGAGTGCTAAGGGGCTAACCATCATTGTTGCAAACCCCTCACTCACTCTCCCTCTTCAAGTTGCCGAAATCCTAACTCCCCTCTCCCTCTTCAATTTTCAAAAAATCCAAACTCCTCTCCCTCCTTGAGATTTCCGAAAATCCAAGGGAAGGGTCTCATCCCAAGGGACACTCCCAAAACCCCATTGAAGGTTTGAATCTCTTGCAAGGCAAGAAGAAGACAAGGACCTCAAGAGCAAGGACAAGCACATCCCCTCCGAACTAAGGGTATACCTTAAGGATATTTAGCGAAAGAAGTAAGTACCCCTCACCTGTAGTGTAATTGTTGTTGTATGATTTCTTCTCTTGTTGTTTTGAAAATGGGGATTTGCCTTGTGTAAGTTTCGGCCACCCCTTAGGGGAAGGCTTTGGTTACTCCTTGATGCATGAGAAGACCCCTTGGAACTTAGGGTATATTTATATGTTGTTTTCCTTCATGATGTGATGACAAAAATTAGGGTTGGATACCCTACAAGATTCGGCCAAAGGAAAAGAAATTAGGGTTTAGGGTTTGGATGATTTTCCTATGATGTATCCATGTTTAGTAGTGTAGACAAGGTGTTTGTATAAATGTGTGTGTGAAGGTTTGATTTCAAAAAAAAACCCTAATACCCCTACCCTACACTTTCGGCCAACCATAGAGAAATTAGGGTTTAGGGTGCATGATTATCCTATGATATATCCTATGTTTAACATGTTGCATGATATGTATGTGAGGTGTTTGTGGAAATGTTTATGTGAATAATGGATTTCTTGATGGAAAACTTAACTTGCCCTAGCATGGAACTTTCAGCCAACATGAAGATATTAGGGTTGTGAAGGTTGATTACCCCATGATGTATGCTATGCTTAGTATGATACATGATATATATATATGTGATGCTTATATGGGATGTACCCTATGAGATATGCTTATGTTTGGGGATGATGATATGTATATGCATGTGAGGTTTAAATGGAATGTTTGATTGGAATGCATGCTAGCCAAATTACAACTTTCGGCCAAGAGAGAACTCTTGGACCCTAGCCTTGGTTGCTCCCATGAAATGCATGCTTTATACTAGGCTAGTTATCATGATTATGAATGCATACATATGTATAAGAATGAGCCCTATAGGGCATGAATGAAGAAGACTTAGGGCCTAAAGAATGCTTCCCTAGAAGGTTGGGACTAAGAGCATACTTTATGAAAATGAAGAACCTGATAACTATTTTATTTTGTAATGGCTTGTACTATAGACTCTTAAAGCGAGTCAAATGATTATGATACTAGGCTGAAGGACTTTTGAGAAGGCCTAGTAAACCCTAGTGGTTCGGGATTAGCTACCTCGTTCCTATTCAGGGGCGCGCGCAAAACATGAAGTACAAGCCGGGCCCTAATGATTATGCTATGTTCAAGTATTATGTTTATATGTTTTCAAAGAAACCTTCCTATGAAGTTAACATGCTTAGATGTTTAACATGCTTAAACGCTTACCATGCTTGGATGTGATATATATATATTCTATTTCCTTTTTCATGATATCCGATTTTTGTGAGTAGGACAAGGTCTTACTAAGCTATTGCTTATCGTTTAGTGTTTCCCCTTATGCTACAGATAAAGGACGCTAAACTATGGAGGCTGCGGGAGAAGGGCAAGTGTGTGTGTGTGATAGTGCTGGTGGATAAAAAGGATCTTGCTCTTAGTTGCTTCAAGTTTTGGAACTTGTCATGTTAAACCCATGTTATGTTCTTTTTATATACATGCTTGGTTAAGTGTTCTGAAAAATTAATTATGCTTCCGCTACATGAACCTTGCATGCTTTAATGTTACATGTGCCCATACATAGAATTAAAAAAAAAATAATAATATGAATGCATGCGTGTAGTTGTAATGTATGAATGTAAAGTAGCGCCGCCGAATCCCTAGGGGATTAAGGGCGGGCGTTACAACATTACCTTCCATGTCAGTTTTCTTCTTGAAAACCCACTTGCACCCTATGGGCTTAATCCCTTCAGGTGGGTTAACCAAGTCCCATACTTGATTTTCGTACATGGAATCCATTTCCGACTTCATGGCTTCAAGCCATTTGTCCCATTCTGAACTTTTCAGAACATCTTCATAACTGATAGGTTCGTCATCGCTTATGAGTAACACGTCGTTCGATTCACTTATGAGAAATCCGTATCTCTCTGGAATATTGCGTGTCCTATCAGACCTACGAAGAGGTGGTGTTGTTTTAGGTTCAACTGATAGCTCATCATTATGAGTTATTGGTTGTGGGTCTAGACTAGGTGTCTCTGTAATGTCTATTGGAGTTTCTTGAACTTCATCAAGTTCAATGCCACTCCCACTGTTTTCTTGTAAAAGAAATTCTTTTTCCAGAAATACAGCATGCCTTGAAACAAACACCTTTTGTTCCAAGGGATGATAGAATTGGTAACCCTTCGTTTCCTTAGGGTATCCAATAAATAGACATTTATCAGACTTAGCATCCAATTTGTCTGATACAGTCTGCTTCACATAAGCAGGACACCCCCATATCTTAAGGTGACTTAAGTGAGGTTTCTTACTATTCCATATCTCATATGGAGTAGTAGAGACTATCTTGGTCAGGACTCTGTTTAGCAAGTAAACAGCTGTCTTAAGTGCATAGCCCCAAAAGGATTTTGGAAGAGTTGCATGGTTCATCATGGATCTAACCATGTCCATCAAGGTTCGGTTACGCCTTTCAGATACACCATTATGCTGTGGTGTATACGGCGGAGTCCATTGAGACAATATCCCATTGTCCCTAAGATAATCTTGAAACTCTTGACTCAAGTATTCACCACCCCGATCGGATCGAAGTATCTTAATACTTTTGCCAAGCTGTTTCTCTACTTCATTTCTGAATTCTTTGAATTTCTCAAAAGCTTCAGATTTGTGTTTCATCAAGAACACATACCCGAATCGTGAGTGATCATCGATAAAGGTGATGAAGTAGCTATAGCCTCCTTGTGCAAGAGTTGACATTGGTCCACATACATCAGTATGTATTAGACCAAGCAATTCTCCCACTGGATCACCTTTTCCGGAAAAGGGTAATTTGGTCATCTTGCCTTTTAAGCATGATTCGCATGTATCAAATGAACCGGGTTCAAATGATTCCAGAATTCCACATCGGTGTAATTCGGTCATGCGTTTCTTACTTACATGACCAAGACGACAATGCCATGTGTAGGAGTCTATTCGATTATCTATTCGAGCACGTTTGTTGCTGACTTCGATATTAAAAACGTCACCGGATAAATCTAACGTGTAGATACCATTGCACAAAGTTCCGGTCCCATAAAGAACGCCATTTAAAGTTATGTAACAACAATTGTTACTAAAAGTTAAATGATAATCCTTTTCATTCAAACATGAAATAGATACAATGTTCTTTATTAACGAAGGAACAAAATAACAATTATCCAATTCTAAGACACGTCCAGCAGGGAGCTTTAGCAAATATGTTCCGATGGCAACAGCAGCAATCTTTGCTCCATTTCCAACTCGCAAATTCGCTTCTCCCTTGACGAGTCTTCTTCTATTCATTAACACCTGTATGTCATTACATATATGTGAGCTACACCCAGTATCAAGTATCCAGGTGGTTGAGGAAATAGAGTGATATTCAATAACGAAGATACCTGAAGAGGATGGGGCATCAGATGCCTTTTTCTTCAAGGACTCAAGATAAACCTTGCAGTTTCTTCGCCAGTGACACTCCTTGCCACAGTGATGGCAAGTGCCTTTTGGTGTCTTTTAAGTCTTTTTGACCTTTTTCTTCTTTCCTTTATTCTGTTCTTTGGCCTTCCTCTTAGAACCTTTCTTTGAGGAACCAACTAACAGTACCGTCTTCTGATCCTGCTTCACAGAAGGCTCTATAGTCTTCAGCAGGTTGAGCAACTCAGGAATGGTAGTCTCCAGTTTATTCATCCGATAGTTCATCACAAATTGTGAATAACTTTTGGGCAAACAATGCAGAATTAAGTCAATACTTAGTTCATGATCCATTGCAAAACCGAGTGTGCTCAGTCGCTTAATGTACCCCAACATCTTCAACACAAACTGTGAGACAAAAGTGTCTTCCTGCATCTTAGAGGTGAAGAGGAGTCTGGAGACCTCGAACCTTTCGGATCTTGCTTGCTCGTCAAATAGCTCATGAAGATGGAAGATGATGGTATAAGCATCCATATGCTCATGCTGCTTTTGCAGCTCAGGTACCATAGCGGCTAGCATGATGCAACTCGTAAGTTCAGAATCGTTTACATGTTTCAGATAGGCCACTAACTGGTCTGGAGTTGCATTTTCTGGAGGACGGTTGGGAAGTTGATCTTCAAGGACATAAGCAAGCTTCTCTGCCTTGAGGACTATCCTCAGGTTTCGAAGCCAGTCCATGAAGTTTGGCCCAGTCAGCTTATTGGTGTCCAAAATGGAACGCAAATTTAGAGAAGACATGATCGAGTGATTATCCTAGAAATACAAATTGAGCTTATGTGAGAAGAATGATAAAGAATGCATCAACATACATTAATTAAATCCTATTTAATTTTTCGAATTGAATAACCCTTTTTATCAATTCGGGAGATCGTAGGAACATCTCCAAATAGGTTGATATCCAACCATAGATAAGAACAACCATGGATGTGGCCATCAAGTTATTCTTAGCTATGAAGGTAGGTAATTATACCGATAACATATCACATATATGTAACTATCACTTTATGCTATCAACTAATTGAATGTTTGCATAAATCATTGGGTTGTTAACTCATTAACAAGTATGCAATATTATACATAGCACCCAACTGCACCTCTCTTTACATCGACCTTGGCTGTGGCACAACAAATCGATGCTCCAAGCTTAAGGCTGACCCATTAGTCATGAAATAGTTTTAATATGGTTGGAGCTCATTCAACCGTTTAGTCAGGCTTGGATGTGTCCAACAACCAAAACTAAGGATTGACCTCTGACTCCAACTATATTTATCATAAACTAATTCCATGGTTTGAACATGTTGAGGTTCAAGCCGGGCATAGATGTGTCCATCAACCCAAACGAGAAACAAAACTCCGGTTCTAACCATATTAATGGAAGGTGTTGGCCTTAATATTTTGTAAGGGGTTTTGGGTCTCATCCTTTCTTTTCTAAGCACATTCATGACATATAATTATGCCATGTACTAACGATTTCCTTAATAAAGTATGTATGTGACTTAATTTATTAAGTCTCATTAATTGAATTAGGAACCGGATTTTCTAATTCTAATTTCATACTTTAATCAAGGAATTGTTTTGGGAAACAATTTCCTAAATTGTCATAATCAATTTCGGAAATAATATGTTTAAGACTTTGATTTCTCTAAATCAAATCTTATTAAATTAAGAGACAGATTCCCTTAATTCAACCACATATTATTTTCATGAAAATCTTATTTAAGAAAACTCTATAGGAAACCATTTTCCTAATTAATTTTGGAGACAACAATATGTAAGAGCATCACCTCTTAAATCAAATAAGGAAATTATCGTTTGAGAATCACCTCAAAATTTCCAAGATTTGATTACATATTTTATTTATGAATTTATTAATTTCAACAAATTATTTTCTTTGGGTGGCTCCCCGAGGCTCAGATACCCAAAAAAAAGGAATTTGTTGTAAATCTAATTTGGTCCGCTCCCCGAGGCGTAACCAAATTAAACATGACAATTTTATTCAAAATAGGAAATTAAATTATAACAACTAACTTTAAGTTGGACGGCTCCCCGAGGCTCAATCCAAAATAAAGAATTTTGTTGATAATTTAAAAACCAATTCGAATTTAATTGTCAATTAATGATCCATAAATTTGTCTAGACTTTCTTTGAAAGAAAGTGCCCAAAATTGCGAGATTTCATAATAGGTTTTCAGAATAATTGTAAGTTTCTGGTACAAAGAAAACTTACATATTTCCAAAATTGGAAAATTTCCAAAATAGGAAATTTCCAAAATTGGAAAGTTTTCAAAAATGGAAAGTTTTCACAATTATCATAAAATTTCAGAAACTAGGATATTTCAAAAGTTTGCGAAATTTCATGGGGATTTCCAAACTTTGAAATTTCTAAATCTAAAATTTATCATAATTGGAAAGTTTCCATAATTGGAAAATTTTCCAAAATTGAGATCATGACAAAGTTTTCCGCAAAACAATTATATGATTATGTCGAACACTAACCGGCTCTGATACCACTGTTGGGACCGGGTGCATGTTGACATGGATACGGATTCGTAATTTTAAATTTTAATTACGTGCAGTGGAAGGTTTAGCATAAATAATTTCTCAAATTATTTTAACCACGTATCTAGCATGCAACCTTATGTTGTGGAGACATGATCATACATTTAAAATTTTGCAGAAAGTAAACTAATTTACTTAATACCTCGCGTAACTCGTAGAAAGGGACAAGATCCAACCGTAGCGTCCCTTGGAAGCTCCGCCTCTATTCGCGTCCACGCCGGGTTTTCTTCGGGATGACTTCGCAAAGCCACGAGTTTCGTGCCGACAAGAACTACTAGATTCTCCAAAGGCACGACAAGAATACCAAGAGAGAGATGAAAAACTAACCACCAAACGAAGAACGGAATCAAGATTCCGGGAGGAGGGAAGGAGTCGCGCCCGCTTCTTCTTCTTCTTCGGCTTCTTCTTGGTGGTGGAAGCTCACGGCAAAGGGGGAGGGCTCTAGGGCCGGCGGAACTAGAAGAGGGAGAGGGAGAGAAGGAGAGGGAGAGAGGCTAGGCAAGAATCCTTGATCCCTTGGATTAATTTCCAAGCCTTTCCTTGGTACCTTTATATAGTAGCCTCTTAATCGCCAAGTCTCCTCTTAACGGAATAAATTTTTCATAAGAAATTTATCTTATAAATTTTTTTATGAATTATTCCGTTATGCCAAGTTTTTATTATAACTTAATTTATAATAAAAACAACCATGTCTCCCCTTTTATTATGGAAAGAAATTTCTTTATATAAATTTCTTTATCATGGTAAATCAATCCATTATTGATTTTATAATATAAAATAAACCATTCTAAGGTTTATTTTAATTTCCATGATAAATAAATCTCTTTATGTAAATTTCTTTATACAAATTTCTTTATACATAATTTTATAAGACAAACCACGCGCGGTTTATTTTATAAATTTGAACCAAACAATTTGGTTCTTCCCTCTTATTGTGGCCGGCCAAACAAAGAGGGTGGGGACCCTCTTTGGCCGGCCAAACGCAAGCCACGATCTCACGAATTAAACTCATTTAATTCGTTCAATAAGTCTTCAAAAGACTTAGCCATTTTATGCTTCCGATGCGTCTCTGAAAAATTCAGATTCGACTTATCTCTCTTGATCGGAAAATCTAATTTTCAACTCGTTTTAAATCCCTCGGACTACTCGTAGTGCATGTGACTAAATAGGCTTTCGATTTATGTTGGCCGTCTATAATTAACCAATTATAGAACGATCATGAGTGGCACCTAGTAGTACATCATGATCTCCAATTAATCGAAAGATCAACGGTTGACCTCAGAAACTATTCTGAAACCCTTCAGCAGCTTTAATGAATCGTACCTCATTCCCTTCACCATCTTATACCCACTTGGTTCAGGACATGGTCTATGTGTGTCAGTCCCCACTAGGCTGACTACGTCACACCTAGCCCAAGTAACGTTCTCTCGTCCTACGGATTCTAATTACTCTCATGTATTTAAGAGATTCATACTCTAAACATATCATGCTCTGGCTAGAGGCTTCGAGTAACAATCCGACGATAGGCCTTAGGTATACATCCCCTCGTAAGGAGTGGTGAATCCTTTGTAGGCTGTTCAAACATCTTCGGGCACTTCGGCTTATACCCAACCATCCTGGGTCCACACCTCCTTGGAGATGCTTGCTTAAGATGTCAAAGTATAAGTCTTCATGACCAAGATGACTTGAACACCGCAAGTCAAAGGAACATCGCACTTAAGCTGCAGTAAGAACTTCATTGACATATCTATATGTAGATTACCATATGAAGTCTTACAGCTAGTCACTCCAATGAACTAGTTCCCTTAACTAGCATTCATGTTTATCTCCGGACATCCCAATGTTACCAGCCAGTGAGAATCAGCTGATTAGAGAATAACCCATGCTAGTCTCAACAGAATTGATAGTGTCCGTATTTATCAATTCATCGACTAGGGACAATTTCAATACTTCACAATTGCACATGTAGAGATAATCACTAGTTGTGAATTCATCACAAATTCTCTCATGCTGTGAATTGTATTGCGGACATTCAGTAAATGAGTTTAAGATCTCAATCAAATACACGAACATGTATACTCAAATAGTGAATATTCATTTATTAAAGTAAATTATTACAATCATAAGGCGATTGCCTTAGGACACTTCTCTCATATCACTAACAGCTCAGTCCAGACCTGCAGGATTACATAAAGAATTAAGTTAGAGGAAACGGAAGATTCAATTAAGTTAGAGGAAGCGGGGTTTTTACCTTCAACATAGAGCCACTCAGTCTAAAGTTTACCTCCAATGTACCCTTCTGCTTCAGATTCTCAGCGTATTCCCCACTGTGGAGTTTCTCTAATAGGCCCCCGGACCGGGAGCTCGAGTTCCATACGAAGTTTGGGAGTCAGGGTTCGAGTTGTTGTGGACGCAGGATGGGCAAAAAAGTGCTCAGTCAGTTGTGAAGTTCTTGGACTGACATAGGCTAGTCTGGACTCTCTTGGAGGATCAGTTGTGGGTGGCTTTCTCCCGCTCGGCTTGGGGTCACTTGGGCCTTCAACATGAATTTGTACTCTTTTGAAGATCTTTTTGGATATACATAGCTTTTCCTCTTGTGGAGCCCCGTTTGGGCACTCGGCTTAGCGACTGGGGGCTAACTAGGCTTGATTCTTAGCTGGGCATAGCTTCTATGGGAGGTTCCTCAGTTCTTCGGCTCTAAGGGGAGGATCCGGGGAAGTTTGCCCTTCTACAGGTTGGCTGGTGGTACTTGCCGAGCATGCCTCTGTGTAACCCGTAGCCATGAGTTCCCGAGCGGGAGGCAAGTCGGCATCTCCTGCTCTGTTGTGCTCTTTTGAGACTTCAGGTGTTAGCAAGGTCACTAAGTTGGCCTTGTCCCACTTCATGAGCTTGGTAATAGAGATGTTCAACACCATTTCTTCTACAATATATAAGGGAATCATCAGTTAGTATTGATAGAATATTAGAAAGCAAAACTTCTTACCAAGATCAAGTTCTAGCTCGGCGGCATTGGGATTGAGGCATACCTGATAGAGTAACCCTTCTATGTGGATTATTTTGGGGGGTTGTATTCCATGTCTGCCAAGATTGTATGAGCCTTGAGGAAGCCTGGGCTCTTCTGATACCTACCAAGATTGGGTGGTGTTGGCATCACAACTATCCACCCTGTCGGGAAGTTGACTTGCTCGGGAAGACATGTAAATGAACTGGTCCTTCCATCCCTTGCGGAGAGGTAGACAACTTAGAAATTTCAAGTTAGATTGTACCATAAAGTGAAAGGATTCTAAGCTAGATTGTTTGGGATGAAGAAAGTAATGGAAAAATAGAGGAGTTAAGGGAATATCATACAACTTAAAAATGAGGGTGACACCATCGATTGGGCAAAGGCGTTGGGAGTCATTTGGTGAAGAGGGATACTAAAATACCTAGATATTTCTTGGAAGAAGGAAGGAATTAGGAACCTAAGTTCATATTCTACCTGGCCTTGGAAGAATGTGTGAAACCCTTGAGGGGGGGGGGTGCATGGGACTTGGTCACCTCGGGGGACTCTAATCCTATTGTCTCTTGTGATCCCATATTCAAATCAAAAATCCATGATGGTGTTTCTCTGCACCTTAGAGGATAGGGTCTCATATCAGGGGGATATGAGCATAGGTTCTGAAACCATGGGTTACAGTGGAGGAAGGAGACTTATGGAATGGAGTTGGAAGCTGGAAAGCTTGGACGCGAAGAGTGAGGACAAGTTGCAGAATCTGAAAAGCTTGGATGCGAAGAGTAAGAAAAGGCACTTGGAGGAGGAGGTCGTGAAGTCAAAAGTGGCGTGCTCTCCTCACTTGGTCTATTTATAGTGCTCACCCTAAATATCAGGTGGTTGGATGGGTGACAGTGGCTCCCCAGGATCGCGACTAAAAAATTAGAGTAGGAATGTAGCTCGGGTGCGAAGCAATCGGCGATTCATATGATGGCTATGGGTATGCCTTTTGGGTAATGATGCATGGTACGTGGCAACTACCTATTTGGTACAAGTGCCTTTCTCTCTCCCTGTCATTAATGCTTGATACTCACCATTAATGTTTGATACTAGCCATTAAGGCATATAGGGGTAGAGCGTGCCCAATGGAAGGCTGGCTGACGATTGATCTTTGTCGGCTAATTATGCCTTTCGGGCATGCACAACATTAAAGGCTAAAATCATTTCCAATCCTTAAGGTAATCTGTTGTCAAAGCACATTTAACGTCTTTCCCATTTTTGTGATTTGCTGACATGTCTCGCTCCTGTTATTCTAACACTGGTTCAATCAGTCAGATTAATTCCTTCAATTGGACTTGAGGGGGGACTTGTGTGATTGGGAGGCCAGTCACGTGCTGCCACGTGGGCAGGGTGTTATGAGGATGCTCAGGTAGATCCGTCCGTGTAGCCGGATGTTGTCCCGGTCGAGAACCTAATGGTAGTCCCCGGTCGGGAACTATGGCTTCTGGTTGGGATCTTGATTGTGTGCTAGTCTTAAAGGCCGAGTACATTTGATATGATTGACACGGAATACCCAGTCGGGAGTGCCTGTGTAGTGGCTGGTCGGCTGGGATGGCCTCCCTTCAGTCAAGGCAAACTTCATTAAGCGCCCCGTTTGAGGGTTATCTATTATGGAGAGCATTTAATACTTTTAGAGGTGTCATCAATATATCAAATGATGAGAAAGGGGGGGGGGACTGTCACACACTTTAATGAGCACCGATTGTTATGGGAATACTAACATAAAGGTAGCATTAAATATCATTAAGATCCCAAGAAGAAGAATGGTCAGAGGACAGAATAAAAGCTAATTAAGGACCCTTGGAAACATCAAAATTCTCTCATTTTTTTCACAAATATACTACTTCTCTTTCCTGAAGAACTTATTGACTTGAGCGTCAGAGTGGGATCGCCAGAAATCCTTTCGGCACCCTTCTAACATTCCATGAAGTTTCTTTCTTATGTCCATCTCCTCACCGGCTCATTAGTCACATCACTAGGTGTCACCATCCCACCTGTCAGTTTCCGGATAAGATATTGGGGTACTTAATTCCCAATGAGTATAAAATACTTCGTTGAATGTCTCACCTTCCTCATACAAAAGGCTATGACGTAAGGCAAAATACCTCCCGTTATTTATCTATTTGTATCTTGCTGTGAGACCGGCGATACTCGACTGCTTGAGGTAATGATATCACCTTTTACTCCAATAATGATTCTAAATTAATCAAACTAAAAAAATAAACAATACCTTGTGTTCCGGACTGGAAATCTCACCAACGTGGCGACAAAAGTCTACCCTGACACAATGAACAATGACATCTTCTCCTTGATTTATTCTCATAGCACGACGATTCCTGAGAAGAGTAACAAACATTAAAGAGCTCACTGGGAGTTGCCCCGACGAAATCACTCCGATGCCTAAGTCAATCATGGTGTTTCGATGATAAAAGGACCAAGTAATTAAGAGATGTTGAGTTAGAGTCCCGTTTGTGGAGCATGTACTTGTTGCTTTTATAAATGTGATGCACCCATAGAGATCATGGGGAGGAGGGGAGGAGAATATGGGGGAGTGGGAAAGAGATCATGGGCGAGTGGGGATCAAGGCCCTACCTCAGCAAATGATGAGTTGGTAGATTGGGAAGTCAGGAAGTCAACGACTCGGCTAATCAAGTCGGCTAAGTGGTTCATGTTGGATCGAGAAAACCGATAGAGGGGGGGGGTGAATATCGGTAAATTTTTGGATTTACGTAAAGAGCAATTGCACAGCAGAAGTTAAAAACACACAACGCAAACACGGGAGGTTTTACTTGGTTCGGAGCCTGTGTCGACTCCTACTCCAAGGCCCACGGTCGTTGACCGTTTACTTTGGGCAATTCTATATAGGCGCAAAACAGTTTACAATAATTTGATTAAAAAGAATTAAGTGCAGTAAACAAAACACGCTCTTCTTTACCGATGTCCGAAGTAGATCGAATTTCTCAGAGCAGCAGGACGTCGTCGGCTCGTGTTGGAAGGTTTCCGGAGCAAGTCGCGAGAGTAGAAGAGCTTTGAGGCGTTGAATGGAAGTGATGTTTCAAGGCTTGGGCGTTGGGTGCTATTTATAGCACCTAGGGGCGCCCTGGACGTCGGGGGCGCCCTGCCACGTGTCAGCCGATCCGGATTTAGCTCAGTCAACAGTTATCCCATCCGAATAGGGGTAAGTTTGACTCTGGGGGCGCCCTGGTCGCAGAGGGCGCCTTGGCTGACTTCTTCCGCGCAGAAATCTCGGCTATGGATAAAGATGAAGCTTCGCAGACCTGGACCCAAGGCGCCTTGGCTGCTGAGGGTGTCCTGGCTGCTGAGGGCACCCTGCCCAGTAAGCAGCCGAAGCCCTTTTTGCTTCACTTGGTTCTGGTTCACCTTGGGGGCGCCCTGGACACTCAGGGCGCCCTGCTCAGCTTCTGCCTCACTCCTTTGAGGCTCTCTGAGTTGCAGACACACGTTCCTTCGGTCCTGCATCCAGGGTTAGTCCAAAACACAATACAGCAATTAATTATTAGTTTATACAGCCTTAGCTGTCTTGGTTCTGACTTTGGTCTCCAAAATGGAGCCCTAGGTCGAACCGACGCCTACTGTTCCCTCGACGGGGAACGTGTCCTCACCTACTCCTCTCGGGAGAGTTTACCTGATGCCAACCGCTCCTTTGGTTGGACTTTTGCCTGACGGTCCTTTGCCAGGTCTTGGATGCCGAGCTGTCCTTCGCCCGGTGCCTAGCATTCCTTCGCTAGGGCTTCAGTCCCAAGCTGTCCTTCGCCTGGCGCCTAGCAGTCCTTCGCTAGGTCTTGGATGCTGGCAGTCCTTCGCCAGGTGCCTAGCAGTCCTTCACTAGGGCTTTTTCTGCACACTCAGTGAACAACGTTAGATCACAAATAAACTTAACTTTGAATCCTTTGCCAATATCAAAACCAGGTTCGATATGGTGCTTCCTGCACCAACAATCTCCCCCTTTTTGATTATGGCAACACAATTCAAAGTTAAGTAAAAAACTTTATAACTGTTAAGAACATAATGTAAAAATGAAGTATAGCAATTTTACACAATTCAATGTTAAGTAAAAACTTTATAACATTTACTAACGCAAGGTAAGATTTGAAAAAAACCTTTATTTCTCATAAAAAAACCTTTATTTCTTATACTCCCCCTAAAACCCTGAGTACTTGTGTTATAATACTTAACTTTGACCTTTCCTCTCCCTTTGACATATATCAAAAATAAACATGGGTGAACAAGGTATCTAATAGGGAGGTTTGAGTTTTACCAAAATAAATTTAAGTAAAGGAGTTCAAAAGCATAGTTTTCAAAAGAAACTTTAAGTAATGGATTTCATAATTTTCAAAGTAATGGATGTTTTGAAAATACATGAAGCTCCCCCTTAATGTGATAACTTTTCTACTTATATTTTAGAAAAAGCTTGCAAAAACTTGTAACATAGTTTTCAAGAAAAACTTAACAGTAACTAACTTAGCCAACATTTTGAAAACAAGTTTTCCTTAAAGAGTTTCAACTTTTGCACTCATAGAGAATTTTCCTTAGAACATATTTTGTGCATTAAAAATCATTTTTACTTGGAAAAACTTTTAAATAGACAAGTTTTTGCTGAAACATAGATCTGTTTACTAAGAAAATTTTTACTTAGAAATATTTTCAAAATAACTGCACTTAGTGCTGAAACATAGATCTGTTTACAAGATGAAATTTGAAATTTTCTCTCTCTTGGCCATATATCAATAAGGAACCTTTTTTTTAAAAAGATTTAAGGAAAAATTATGTGGATCAGAGCTTATGAGTTTTGAAAATATAAAAATACTTAGTATAATTTTGAAAGCACACAGATTAAATTGCACAAAAAAAAGACTCCGCTTTGAAGGATATGTGCAATTTTGAAAAAGGATTATGTATTTTTAGCCAAGTCTTTAGAAAATTCACGTACTTAGAACACTATTGCCTTGGAAAGTATTAGAACTTTTTAAAACATTATATTTTGAGATATTATGCAAATTTTGGAAAATATAAGTACTTTTGAAAAGTATGCATGTAAGTACTTTTAAACATAATATTTTAAAAGAGTTTAATGTTATTTTGAGATCATGATACTTTACTTGGTTTCTTTTCCAGTCTGACACAATCCTAGGGAACCTTGTTAACTACAAGGACACTTTCCTAAGTGTCCTGGAAATTTTTCAACCCAAGTAAATATTATTTCAAAAGGTATTTTAAACAAAACATTTTAAAATAATATTTTTTTTTGTAAGACAAATATTTTCGACACAATTTTGAAAATATAGTGTATGAAAACATATTATTTAGAAATGTTTAATAACTCTTTTAATTTGACCTGCCCCTAAACTTGATACAGTCCTTGGAAGCTTGTTGACCACAAGTATTCTTCCTCTGAGTTCTTAGGGTTCGGTTCATATCAAAAGAATTATTTAATAATTTCAAAGATAAATGCCAAGGAAAATACTTGTTAGAAATAATTTCTTTTGGTTTAGACTCCCCCTAAATTTGACACATCCTAGGAGTCCTTGTAGATCATTAAGTAGACCTTCCTTTGTGTCTTTAGGGTTTACTAAAATCAAAAGAGTAGTTTTGAATACTAGCAGGGTATAATTTTTAGTAAATTCAATTTGAGCAGAAACCCTATTTTCGAAAAACATTTTGAAATAATAATGGTTTTTGTAAAGTACAATTTAAAAAAAATATTGATTATTGGAAAACATAGTATTTTTAAACTTCTTCTTTTAATTTGATCTCCCCTTAGATTTGACACAGTTTGGCTTTTGTCTAAGTTCCTTAAGGGATTTCAGTGTTGAGCAAGTTTGACTATGTTGACTAGGGTTCACCGTGTTAACTAAGTTTAACTCAGTTGACTATGTTTGATTAATCAATAACTAAATCAAACAAGCCCTAGATTATATTTAAAACAAGTCTATTGTGATATGAAATTCAATATTTAAAAAAAAAGAGATAATTTTGAATAATTTTTGAAAGCACTTTGAGTTTTATTTAAAAGGATAGTGGCATATATTCTTAGGTCCTAGATATCTCACCCAGTTCTATGTGATTAAACATGTTAACCTTATGAGTTTTGTGAGACAAATATTTTAATTTTGAAAACATGGTTAATTTTGAAAAATTAGATTAATTTTGAAAACAATTAATTTAAAAAGGAATATTTGAATCTAAGATTAACTGACAATTTGTGTTAGATTCGAATTTGACAAAAAGTAATTTGAATTTGAAATTCAAAAATTGGCTTCCAGGTCTTGGCGAGGCACTAGGTCTTCTTTGGCCGTAGCCTTATTGGATCATCAACCCTTTCCTTGACAAAGCCGTTTAATGAAATTCCATTTTCAAAATTAATCTTTGAAAAGTTCTGGTCTAACTAGTTTGAGTTTTGGATCGGTAGCTTCGGCTAGTTTCACCAGTCTAAAGAGATCAAGTAAACTTGATCTTATTAGAATTGGTTTCCCTAACGTACTATCATCTCACCTTAAAGCTTTAGTCCTTAAACTAATCAATCCTAATTTTAAGCAAAAAAAAAAATAAACATAAAAAGAAACATACAATTAAAGCAAACAAAAAAATTGATCTAAGTTATATCATAATCGAAATAAAACTCTGGTTTATTAAAATCAGCATGGTTGTGAATTAAATTTTCTGACATATTAAACTTAACTAATTTGTATGAATTAATTACGTTTTTTGATGTAAATATTAGATTTTCAAATACCGTAAATTTACCTTTTGATTCCCGTTTGGGAATCTCCCCCTTGATACTTGTCGTCTTTCATTTTTGTGTCTTTAGTATCTTGTAGTGATCTCGAGCTGATCGGACCGGTTTGGTTTGATCTCCTTCTTTGTCGTCAAATTCTGAGTCTGAGTTGGACTCGTGTACAGGTTGAATCTTCTTCTTTGGTGGTTCTCTTGGAGCTTTCCCTGCACTAGAAATTATACCTTCCTCGACCATTATAGTATTTGTTTGATTATCAAATTGTAATTCAAAAAAGGAATCGAGATTGGTTACCATTTTTGTCTTAGTCAATTCGTCTTCTGACTCTGGCTCGAGTTCGCAGTCAGGTGCTAACTCTTCTAATATCTCAATTTCAGAGCTCTCTTCGTGTAGATTGGTTAGTTTCTCCCAAATTTCTCTGGCACATCTGAATGGACCTACTAGTTCGAGTTGCTCCTTGGTTAGGCCACATTGTAGGATTGCTGTCGCCCTTGCATCGGTCTCAATTTGGTTGAGGGTTTGATCATCCAGTTTGTCCCATTCGATGGATAACTCATCTTCTACGGGAAGAGAGAATCCCGTTTGGATGATCCACCATAAGTCCATGTGGGCCTTCAGAAGGGACTCCATTTGTCTTCTCCAAAAGCTGAAGTTCTCGCCGGAGAATAGCGGTGGACGGACACTGTTCCATTCTTGATTGGCCATTTAAAACGATAGATCTTGCACACAAAAAGAAAAAATAGAAATGTACCAAGACTTGGTCTTGGATTAGTAGTGCGGGAGAGAGAAAAATATCCAAAAAAAACTGCACGAGTTTCGAGGAAGAATAATAAAATATTAAGAAAAAATTTTGACTAATTTTTGAAAATGGTGGCTTTATCAATTTTGATTAATGATGAAAAGATAAGACTTTAATGTTGGGAGAAAATTTGCTCAACTTAATGTCGCACGATTTTCGAGAAAAATAATATTAAAATAATAATAAAAAAGTTTTATGACAAAATTTCAAAAATTGATTATTTTATCAATTCTGACATATGGTGAAAAAATGAGAATTCACCACAGATATTATTTATTTTTAAAATAAAAGGCGGAAAAGATGTAGTGGTGTTGATTAAAAAAAAGAAAAGAAATAAGATAAAAAAATTTTTTGTAAATCCGAAAAACTTTCAAACTGGTGGTTGCACCAAGTTTGAACTACCCCGCTCTGATACCACTTGTTGGATCGAGAAAACCGATAGAGGGGGGTGAATATCGGTAAATTTTCGGATTTACGTAAAGAGCAATTGCACAGCGGAAGTTAAAAACACACAACGCAAACACGGGAGGTTTTACTTGGTTCGGAGCCTGTGTCGACTCCTACTCCAAGGCCCACGGTCGTTGACCGTTTACTTTGGGCAATTCTATATAGGCGCAAAACAGTTTACAATAATTTGATTAAAAAGAATTAAGTGCAGTAAACAAAACACGCTCTTCTTTACCGACGTCCGAAGTAGATCGAATTTCTCGGAGCAGCAGGACGTCGTCGGCTCGTGTTGGAAGGTTTCCGAAGCAAGTCGTGAGAGCAGAAGAGCTTTGAGTCGTTGAATGGAAGTGATGTTTCAAGGCTTGGGCGTTGGGTGCTATTTATAGCACCTAGGGGCGCCCTGGACGTCGGGGGCGCCCTGCCACGTGTCAGCCGATCCGGATTTAGCTCAGTCAACAATTATCCCATCCGAATAGGGATAAGTTTGACTCTGGGGGCGCCCTGGTCGCAGAGGGCGCCTTGGCTGACTTCTTCCGCGCAGAAATCTCGGCTGTGGATAAAGATGAAGCTTCGCAGACCTGGGCCCAAGGCGCCTTGGCTGCTGAGGGCGTCCTGGCTGCTGAGGGCGCCCTGGCTGCTGAGGGCGCCTTGCCCAGTAAGCAGCCGAAGCCCTTTTTGCTTCACTTGGTTCTGGTTCACCTTGGGGGCGCCCTGGACACTCAGGGCGCCCTGCTCAGCTTCTGCCTCACTCCTTTGAGGCTCTCTGAGTTGCAGACACACGTTCCTTCGGTCCTGCATCCAGGGTTAGTCCAAAACACAATACAGCAATTAATTATTAGTTTATACAGCCTTAGCTGTCTTGGTTCTGACTTTGGTCTCCAAAATGGAGCCCTAGGTCGAACCGACGCCTACTGTTCCCTCGACGGGGAACGCGTCCTCACCTACTCCTCTCGGGAGAGTTTACCTGATGCCAACCGCTCCTTTGGTTGGACTTTTGCCTGACGGTCCTTTGCCAGGTCTTGGATGCCGAGCTGTCCTTCGCCCGGTGCCTAGCATTCCTTCGCTAGGGCTTCAGTCCCAAGTTGTCCTTCGCCTGGCGCCTAGTAGTCCTTCGCTAGGTCTTGGATGCTGGCAGTCCTTCGCCAGGTGCCTAGCAGTCCTTCGCTAGGGCTTTTTCTGCACACTCAGTGAACAACGTTAGATCACAAATAAACTTAACTTTGAATTCTTTGACAATATCAAAACCAGGTTCGATATGGTGCTTCCTACACCAACAGTTTAAACCTCTCATAAAGTCAGGAGGTCAACAACTTTATCGATCGAGTTAGCTTGGGTGGTCAAACTATTTAGGAAGTTGGGACGGGAGGTTAACGACTTGGTTGGTCGAGTTGGCTCGACAGTTGACATGTCAGGTGGATTCTATGTTGACCAAGTCTCGAGTCGTGTTACATAGCTCCCATGTTGACCGAGTTAAGGGTCCGCTATGTGGACTGTTACTTATCTCCGCATAATAACCATCCCTTCAAGTCTAGTCAATGAAGACAGAAGTTTGACTGACTGGACAAGTATTATGTCAACGACTTCAAAGTCATTGACATCTAAGGATTTTGTAGTGGCCAAGACATCATCAGTAGCGTAGCTAGGATTTTCAATCAAGGGTGAATTCAATAAATTAAAAAAATTAATATAACAAAAAATATATAATAAAAGTCGAATATTAATTTCATATGTTTTTACAATAACACTCTCCAAGATTTCATACTTTGAAAATATTGAATAATATTTTCATTATTAACGGTATCAAATACATCTCACTCAATAGTTGATATCAAACAATCATTTACTATATCATCTTTTAACCAATTACGAAATGAGATTTTTATTATTTTCATTGTTGAAAATTAGCACACTCTCTACCGTTGTAGCTGCAACGGATAATAATAATGTTAATTTCAAAAGTAAATATACCAAATGATATAATTACGGCTGAGTTTTCGGTTACAACCGAACTTAACCAAATTAATCGAATATGAATAAATCATTTTTTGAATCAACCAAACTGATTGAATTTTTCAATAAAAACCAAACAAACCAAACAAACAAAATATCGATTAATTTGATCGAAAATCAAATTAGCTGAATTAATCAATTTTTTAAACAATGATGGATTTAATCGAAATCGAAATCAATTTTTTTAACAATGATCGAATCATAGGAGATTTACAGGTTCGATTTTTTGTATTTCAGATTATTTGGTTTCACTAAATAACAGATTTAAAAATCAAAATCGATCCAAATTAACTGATTAAACTATTTTTTAAAAAAGAATCGAAATGACCGAAGTGAATTTTTAATTCGGTATGTTTGTTCGATTTAATCAAACTTTTGATCGCCCTTAGATACAATCGATGTTTTTTTTTCAATTAAACTATCCTTTTAAAAAGCTCACTAATCCCTGTAATCTTAAAGAATTGATTATTACTTCACATGTCAAGAATAAAATTATCAAGTTGGTGCTTATGATGTATTAACTCCATTGGTGAGAAATCAAATGGATAAAATTGAACAAATTAAGATAATTTTCTCTTATCATAAGTAGATAATGAATTTGATGGATCAGGACAAGTCATACATACTAGTAACTCTATGTGCACCTCTTTAAAGCGATTGTTTGACTCTTGAAGTTACAAATCTATTACTTAATTCATAAAATGATTCAGCGCGATAATAGTGAAAATTTGTCTTTCTTTCAATATTTCATCATGATTTCCCATGAATGGTGAACAATTTTTCCATGTGCAATTTGACTACCTCATATTTAACACAAAATAAAGGCATTAAGTAACAAATCCCAACCATCATCTCTCATGATTTGCAGTTGATGTTTGCTTGATCTTATAAGAATCATGACATTTATGATGTCTTAATCTTTCATTGCAAAGCTTGCGATAAAACATTAGTCTCTCAAGATATTCTTCATTAAGTGCATCTGAAATATAAATTTATATTTTCCTATCAATTCCTACAGATTATTTGCCTTTTGCTTATGATCTTTTTGAGGGTGATTGAAGGTCGACAAGAGGGGGGAGGGGGTGAATTGCCCCTGAAAAAGAAAATTCAATCTTTTGTTTCGACTTAACAAAGATGTAAGTTAGAACACAAATAACATAAACAAATTAAGCAAACTATAAATAAAGAGACAACCAGATTTACTTGGTTTGCAACCGGGGAGGTTGCTAATCCAAGGCTAAATATGACTCGATTCTCTTAAATATAACTCCTCTGGGTGGAGAAGCCTCTTACACGTGGAAAACTCAGAAAAGAAAGAAGAATTACACTAAACTTATTTACTAATGCTTGGAATGCATTGGATGAATGAAATTGAGCTCCAGGGGTCTATTTATAGCCCCGGTAGGATTTATCCATTTGCCGACGTGGCACTTGTAGGACGCCCGAGAGCTCTTGGGCGCCTGACACATGGCCTGACGCTTATCCAGAAAGCAATGTTCGCAAATGGCTAGAATTAGCCTCTCGGGCGCCTGATAGCACAAGGGTGCCTGAGTGCTCGGGCGCTCGACAGCTTAGGCGCCTGTATGACCATTCTCTAGCCTGTCTTCTGGTCTTCTTGAGTGATTTCTGTTGGATTGAGGTGGACCGAGGGGGTGAATTGTCCCTGAAAAAGAAAATGAATCTTTTTTCTAACATTGACAAAGATATTTGTTAGTCCAAGCAGAAATAATAAACATAAAACAAATAGAGTAAACTGAAAGAGAGAGACAATCAGATTTACTTGGTTTGCAACCAGGGAGGTTGCTAATCCAAGGCTGAATATAGCTCGATTCTCTTGAATATATCTCCTTTGGGCAGAGAAGCCAATTACATGTGGAAAGCTCAGAATAAGAAGAAAACAATACAACGAACTAGTTTGTTATTGCTTGGAATGTGTTGAAATTGTTGAAACAGTTTTTCAGGGGTCTATTTATAGCCCCGATGAAAATTATCCATTTGCAGACGTGGTAGTTATAGGGCGCCCGAGAGGTCTTGGGTGCCTGACACGTGGCCCGAAGCTTTATCCAAAGGCAACGGTCTCAAACGGCTAGAATTAGCCTTCTTGGGCGCCTGATACCACATAGGTGCCTTGTAGGATCGGTGGCATCGATAGAGGGGGGAGGGTGAATATCGATTCATGCTTCATTTCGACTTTTCTTCATTTAACTTCGTAAACAAAACGTTAGTAGCACAGTGGAATAATACAAGTAAAGAACAAAACACAGCAGACACGTGGGATTTATTTACTTGGTTCCCAATCCCCCAGGGTCAGTACGTCCAAGGCCTATGTACTCGGCGTGAGTCCACTAATGGTCTCCTTTCTGGAATTTCTGGAGGCAGAAAAAACCTGTCTTATAGTATGGATTTACAAGTACAAAAGGATAAACAATAAAATAACTTGTAAACTAAAAGCAAACCAAACAAGTTGACGATCTCGACCAATCTGGAACTCCGAAGCATCGCACACTTCCTCCTGGAGCCTCCTTGGTCGCAAAACTTCATTTGAGCACTTTTGCTTTACACAGAATGAATGAGCAGATGGAAAACTTGATGTCTCAACTGAGGGGTTGGCACCCCTGTTTATACACAGTATTAGGGTGCCCTAGAGCCCATTGAGGCGCCTAATAACTAGTCCAAGTTGATCCAAACGGCGAACTCGGCACAGGGATAAAGTGCCCATCCCAAGCGCCTGAATTGGATTTAGGCGCATGGGTTCCAGGCGCCTGAGTCCCTACTCAGGCACCTGGGAACTTTTTCCCAGGTCTTTTTTGTTTTGTGTTTATTATCCTATCTTGCCTCCAACTCCAGCAACCTGCAAGACAACAAAATACACAATAAACATACAAATAATCGTAAGCATTAGATGATTGGTTCTGATTTTTGGATTTCAACTGAAACCCTAGGTCGAATCGACGCCTACTGTTTCATTTCCGAGGAACACGTCTTTCACCTACTCCAATCTGGAGAAGCTATCTTTTGCCAACCGGCTCCTCCGGTTGGACTTTTGCTCGGCCTCTGAGAACATGAATCTCGAGACATCCGACCTCGACCCATCTCTACTTCTGTCCGCGATCCCCGCTCAGCAAGGTCTTCTGCTCGGTCCCCCGGACCAAGACTTTGTGCTCGACCTCCAAGACTCCCGGATCTCAGATGTCCGATCCTCGACCCGTCTCTACTTATGTTCGTAGTCCTTGCTTGGCAAAGACTTCGTTGCTCGATCCCCGACCAGTACTTCCTGTTCAATCCCCTAGACAAAGACTTTGGTGTCCAACCCTTGACTAGGACTTCGTGCCCAATTCCCCGAACCAGGACTTCTTGCTCAGTCCCCCGGACCAAGTCTTCTTGCCCAACTTCACTCACCAGGACTTCATTCACCTAGCTTCACTCACTAGGACCCAGCTTCACTCATCAGGATTTCAGACCTCCTTTGCTAGTCATCTTAATCCAGACTAGACTTCTTTCTTCCAAACTTCAGGTAAAGTGTACTCTCTCTACCAAACCTCAAGTCCAATTTAGTTTAATCCCTTGGTCAACTGCCAACCCTGGTTCTCATTACTCTGCCAAACATCAGGTCCTGTTCGGCTAACCCTTCGATCAAACTGATCAAACTTGAGTTTACCCTACCAAACATTAGGTCTTGTTTGGTTTAACCCTTGATCACTTTGACCAGACCATAGTATATTGCCAAACATTGAAACACCAGAGGTTGACTGTTCATGTCTAATGCTTCTTGCACCAACAATTTCTCCCTTTTTGATGTTTGACAATAATCATAAGTTAGGTTTGGTCTAAGGGTTCTAGGTCAAAACTTGGGAGAAATAAAAAACAAACTTAAGGCATTCTCTCTCCCCTTTGACAGACATCAAAAAGAAATACAAGGATTTTACAAATTTGCACCAACAATATGAATGATAAAGGGATTTTTGAAAATATTTAAGATGGAAAAAACATGATTTTCAATAAATCTCCTTTTTTTAAAACTAAATACCCTTTTTTTTTTGGATAATGTTCTAATAAGCACTAAGTACTTGAAAAGAATTTGAAAAGATAAGATTTAACTTATTAATTTCAACTTCTCTAAATCTGACAAATTCTAGGAATCTTGTTGATCACAAGAAAAATTCCTATATGTCTTAGGGATTTTCCAATCAAAATTAAGTATTTTCAATATACATTTTGACTTCTTGATAAATAATAAATTTCTTAATTTGGTTTCCTCCCCAATCTGACACAATCCTAGGAATCTTATTAACCACAAAAAAATTTCTATGTGTCTTAGGGATTTTCCAATCAAAATTAAGTATTTTCAATATACATTTTAACTTCTTGATAAATAATAAATTTCTTGATTTGGTTTCCTCCCCAATCTGACACAATCCTAGGAATCTTGTTAACTACAAGAAAAATTCCAATGTGTCTTAAGGATTTTCCAATCAAAATCAATATTTTTAACATACATTCTGATTTTTTGAAGATTAATAAATTTTTTGATTTGGTTTCTTCTCCAGTGTGACACAATCCTACGAAATCTTGTTAACTACAAGGAAACTTTTCCTATGTGTCTTGGAAATTTTTCTAAACTTAAGTAAAAAAATTTTCTAAGGATTTTCAACGATGTTCAAAAAGATGAAAAAGTTTTTCAAAACTGTTAAAAAAGAATGAAAAAAGTTTTTCAATACATATTTTGGAGAATGAATGAATATTGTACTTACAAAGATAAAGTGTTTTTGAAAGTATAGTATTTCTGAAACTTTTAATAACACTTTTTAATTTGAACTCCTTCTAAACTTGACACAGTCCTAGGAAGCTTATTAACACAAGTTTATTTTCTTCTGAGTCTTAGGGTTTGATTTAAACATAAAGAATTACATAATAATTTTTCAAATTTAAAGTAATCAGACAAAGAAGTGCATTAATTTCCTTTGATTAGGACTCCTCCTAAACCTGACACAATCTTAGGAATTCTTGTCGATCATCAAAGAAACTTCCTATGTGTCTTTATAATTTATCCAAATCATAAGAGCAATTAAAGTATTTTTTGAAAAATTAAAAATGAAGAAGTATTTTTTAAAGCATTTTAAAGCTTCCTTTGAAAAATATAATAACTTTTGAAGAAGTATTTTTCGAAAAATATTTTGAAACACGTAATGAATATTGGAAAAATATTTTTTGAAAAGCATTTTAAAAGAGATGATAAATTTTTAAGCAAAAATTATTTTGAAAGAGATAAATTTTTGAAAAGAATAATAAAGGTTTTCAAGAGAAATGTTAAAAAAAACTTTCACAAAAATATAGACTCCCCCTGAACCTGACACCTTCTGGCTACCCTTGTTAACTACAAGGAACCTTACCTAAGTGTCTTAAGGGATTTTAGTGTTAACTTAGAGGATTTGTGTCTAAGTGCAGGTCAAACACCTTTCGAAATGATATATAGTTTTTGAAATGTATTTATAAGTAAACACCCAATCAAGCATGAAATTCATTAAAACATTATTATGTTTAGTCACTATTTTGAAAATAGGCTTTTAAGAAAATATTCTAAGGATTTTTGAAAACATTTTTAAAGGTATTTATCAATTAATTAGTCCTTATCATATCACTCATTCTAAGTGTCGCAGTACAAACAAGCAAGGTTGCCTTATGGGTATTTGTGAGATGCTTGATTAATTTTTCTCAATTTAATAATATAAATTGTTTGACCTTAAGTTAGATTCAAGTTTAACAATTAGTAGCTTAAAAGTAAATTTCAATAATTCACTTCTAGGTCTTGGTGAGGCGCAGGGGCCTTCTTTGGCCTAAGCCTTATTGGATCAACAACCCGTTCCTTAGACAACGCCTTTTAAAGAAATAATACTTTTAATTTACTGTTTGAAAAACTCTGGTCTAACTAGTCTAGGATGTGGCGAGGTAGCTTCGGCTAGTTTCACATAGCTAGGTCGATCAAGTTGGGTACTCCTTACCCTTCCTGACTTCCTAGACTAAGCTTCTCTAACGTACTATCATCTCGCCCCACCCAAGTACTATGTTAGGCAAGTGTCAAACAATCATTTTCCTATCTAGCCATCTAAGTTAAGCACAAAAGTAATCTAGCATGAATGACATGACAGATATATATGGGAAAAAATAGACAGATGCATTAGCATGGTAGTTATGCATGTATCAAACAAGTCAAATCCTTTTTAATTAGATTCTAATAAAGTATCAAATTCTCGATTTGATACAGAATGTGTGAATTCGTGAATATGTTAACCCACTTTGACATATTTATTATTATTAAGTTGAACATTTTAGTTGGGTAGAATTTTATTTAGTTTCATAATTGAAGATGATTAATTGGAATTTAGTTCATGGATTTTGTATAAATTTTGAATTAAGGATTAAGATTGCTATTAAAGTTGAATTATTAATTTAAGATTTATTTAGTTAGCTTTAAATATTTTAAGGATTAAAAGATTGATTATTAATTAAGATTTAAGTTTAAGTTTTTAAGAATAAAAAGATTTGATTATTAATTAAGATTTAAGTTTAAGTTTTTAAGAATTAATTAAGATTTAAGTTTAAGTTTTTAAGAATTAATTAAGATTTAAGTTGTTAAATTAAGATTTTAAGTAGTTAAGAATTAATTAAGATTTAAGTTGTTAACAGTTAATTTATGTTGTTAAGAATTAATTAAAATTTAAGTTGTTAAGAATTAATTTAAGTATTAAGTTGTTAAGAATTAATTAAGGATTAAGTTGTTAAGAATTAATTTGTTAAGAATTAATACATTAAAAATTAATTAAGGATTAGGTTGTTAAGAATTAATTAAGAATTAATTAAGGATTAAATTATTAAGAATTAATTTAAGTTGTTAAGAATTAATTAAGGATTAAGTTGTTAAATTTGTGATTAATTTTGGGTCTAATTGCATCATTTTCATTAATTCAAAAATTTCTGATTCATTTATTATTTCTTTTATTTTTAAGTTTACAAGTTTATTTAATATTTCTGTTTTATTTGAATTCTTGTAAGCCTTTTTAATTATAACTTTAATTTTAATAAATTCATCTTCATCTTCATCATTAGAGTTATATTCAGAATTATTAATTAAAATTATATCATTATCTTCAAAAAGTAGAATAATTTTCAGGATTGCTAATTAAGGTTGTAGCATTATATTCAAAATCACTAGAATTATTAATTAAGGGTTAAGTATTATTATCAGAATTATCAACATTATCTTCAGAAATATTAACTAAAGTTTGATGATTATCCTCAGAATTATTAGAAAAATTATTAATTAAAGTGTTATCATAATCCTCATAGTTATTAGAATTATCGGAAAAATTATTAATTAAAGTATTATCATTATCCTTAGAGTTATTAGAATTATCAGAAAAATTATTCATTAAAGTATTAGAATTAATTTCAAAAATTGTAACATTAATACTAAAAATTAAGGAATTAAAATTCAATATTTTAATATTGTCAATATTTGATTTGGATCTATTACTAGCTAATTTATCATGCAACATATTTAATTTATTGTGTAAATAATCTAACATAACAGTAAAATCAACATGATTATCTAAATTATCAGAAGAAATATCTAACTTTATAGGAATTTGAAAATGAGCTTTGTAGAAATTAACTTTTCATACCTCCATAACCTTCGTCACATTTTCTTGCATTGTGGATCAGGACATTTTCAAGTCTGGACACTGGTTCTTGTAATGTCCCTGCTTTTTTGCATTTGAAGCACTGGATATGACTTTTGTCCCTCCGGACTCCTGGTGCTGGTACCTTCGTTGCCGCCGGTGGTGTCATACTAATCTGACGAGTAGAACACTTATTTATGTAGTGTCCTTCCTCCTTGCACTTAAAACAAATTATATGAAATTTAAAAATAGACATCATTTAAAATGTACCTTATTCACCCTTGGGCTCCCCCACAATTCCTGGCCTTCTTGCTCCTTCGGCGGTGAGTCCGATTAGAGCCTCCTGCTCTGATACCAATTGTAGGATCGGTGGCCTCGAAGGGAGGGGGGGGTGAACATCGACTCCTACTTCATTTCGACTTTTCTTCATTTAACTTTGTAAACAACTTGTTAGTAGCATAGCTGAATAATAAAAGTAAAGAACAAAACATAGTAGACACGCGAGCTTTATTTACTTGGTTCCTAATCTCCCAGGGTTAGTGCGTCCAAGGCCTATGTACTCGGCGTGAGTCTACTAATGGGCTCCTTTCCAGAATTTTTGGAGGCGGAGAAAACTTGTCTTACAGTATGGATTTACATGTACAAAAGGATAAACAGTAAAATAGCTTGTAAACTAAAAGCAAACCAAACAAGTCGACGATCTCGACCAATCTGGAACTCCGAAGCATTGCACACTTTCTCCTGGAGTCTCCTTGGTCGCAGAACTTCGTCTGAGAACTTTTGCTTTGCACAGAATGAATGAGCAGACGGAAAACTTGATGTCTCAACTGAGGGGTTGGCACCCCTATTTATACACAGTATTAGGGCACCCTAGAGCCTATTGAGGCGCCTAATAACTGGTTCAAGCTGATCCAAATGACAAACTCAGCGCAGGGATAAAGTTCCCATCCCAAGCACCTGGGAACTTTTCCCCAAGTCCTGTTTGTTTGCGTTTGTTCTCCTATCTTGCCTCTAACTCCAGGTACCTGCAAGACAACAAAACACACAACAAATATACAAATAATCTTAAGCCTTAGTTGATTAGTTCTAACTTTTGGATTTCAATTGAAACCCTAAGTCAATCCAACACCTACTATTCCATTTCCGAGGAACGCGTCTTTCACCTACTCTAATATGGAGAAGCTATCTTTTGCCAACCGGCTCCTCCAGTTGGACTTTTGCTCGACCTTCGAGAACCTAAATCTCGAGACATCCAACCTCGACAAAGTCTTCTGCTCGGTCCCCCAGACCAAGACTTCGTGCTCAGCCTCCGAGACTCCCGGATCTCAAGACGTCCGATCCTCGACCCGTCTCTACTTCTGTCCATAGTCCTTGCTTGACAAAGACTTCATTGCCCGATCCCCGACCAGGACTTCGTACTCAATCCCCTGGACAAAGACTTCGGTGCCCAACCCTCGGCCAGGACTTTGTGCCCAATTCCCCGAACCAGGACTTCTTGCTCAGTCCCCTGGAACAAGTCTTCTTGCCCAACATCACTCACTAGGACTTCGTTCACCTAGCTTCACTCACTAAGACCCAACTTCACTCATCAAGATTTCGAACCTCCTTTGATAGTCATCTTAATCCTGACTAGACTTCTTTGTTCCAAACTTCAGGTAAAGTGTACTCTCTCTACCAAACCTTAAGTCCAGTTTGGTTTAATCCCTTGGTCAACTGACCAACCCTAGGTTCTCATAACTCTGCCAAGCATCATGTCATGTTTGGCTAACCCTTCGGTCAAACTGATCCAACCTGGGTTTACCCTACCAAACATTATATCCTGCTTGGTTTAACCCTTGATTACTTTGACCAGACCATAGTATATTGTCAAACATCGAAACACCAAAGGTTGACTATTCATGTTTGATGATTCTTGCACCAACACGCCTGCGTGCTTGGGTGCCTTGTGCTCAGGCGCCCGTGAGCTTACGGGCGCCCTGCAGTCATCTTGGTTAGACGATGCTGACCAGTCTCCGGCTTGACTTGCTTCGCCTTCTTGGGTGATTTCTGGCTAATCGGAGTTAGGCTCACCCGAACCCGATTCCAGCGCGCCTTTCGCCCCTCAAGCAACCTTCCTCCAGGCTTCTCGCCCCTCGGACACCGCGTGCTCCCTTCTCGCTCCACTGGTATACTCTTCTGTAGAGCTCCGCGTCCCTCGGATGCACCGAGCCTGTCACGCCCCGAGACCTAGGAGACGCTGATCCAATAGAAAATCGGACAACACCTCCCCTGTCCGGCGGACAATTTACACATACACACAACAACTATAACAATACCACGCAGTTTATATTTGGCCTCAGGCCTCCAAAATAGATAAACACAATATAAAAACACAAGACAACTAAGTAAATCATACCTGACTGCGGACCGGTCTGACTTACGACGAAACAACCAATACACAAAAACCCCTTAGGGCACACGACACATATGACATATACAAATCGCTAAAAGGAATGTAAAACAATACACTACAAAGTACAACACAAAGTCCTGCGGTCGCAATGGGTAGGGACTGGCTGCTGGGCTCTTCTAGCGACTCCAAGTATCTCAACCTGAAATAAAAACATATGGCAACGGTGTGAGTCCATAAACTCATCGAATACCCAACAGATATGTATAGTGTGTTACAATAACAATAAGGGTCTACGCTAACACAGTCTCATATAACAATCGAAAAGGGTATACTGACGATACTAAATACATGTACATACCCGAATCCATCTCTCCTGCAAAGGGGTGAAATCAATCCCTATGGAACAGGTATAACACATATCCAAAGTAGACAAATCTCCAGTATATGCATGTCAATCAAGTGCAGAAATCAAATGCAGCAAACAATGCACGATACAAAATATGCACATGGTGCAATGATATGTGTCACCCCTGACACCAGTCAGATCATCGTCCACCTGTCATAAATGGACGTCCGAAAGGGTAGAGCTATGACAACTGTACGCACCCTGCTATCACTGCTCCTGAGTGACCGAGTGGACAGGATGCTGGCGGAGGTCCCTCTCCTACCCCAAGCAATGGGGGAGTCTAGCTCTCATCTTCTCGTGTCTCAGGACGAGAAGGGATCCCTGGCTGCTACCACGCACCGGAACCACCCTCCAAATAGTGACAGTGCGGAGCAATACAGGGCAAATGCACACACTTTACGGTAGCCACTACCCCTGAGTGGATGTGTGCATATCCTCATGTAACTGACAACGGGCTCAGACTACATAGGAGCCGATGATCGTCAGCATGCAACAATGCAAGGATGGTGCATGACATACATCCATACAACAACCACCAAGTCCTCATCTATCCCTAATGTATAGGTATAGGTCCGAATCCTATAACAAAGAATACAAGTACCCTAATAGGTATACTGACAAAATAACCAATGATCCATCAATGTCAAATGCAAGGGAACAGATCTCTACATCTACGCATATATAACTATATACATGACAACTATTGAAATTGTATGAAGCGGAAAGGAAATAACCTCAAGGATAAGCAACCGATATCAAACACAGGTATACTAAGACAGATATAGCATACAATCTTACTGTTATCTATAACAGACAATGCATAGCAATATGACTATATCTAAAAGATAAGTCAAAGTGTACCCGCCTCAAAGTAGATGCTCGTATCAGCAAGAACTTCCCGTCTGATAGTCAGAAATGCTAAATCCAATCAATGCCCTGTATCAAAGGCATTATGTTTAGCTTCAATAATATATAATTTATAACTAATCGAGTCATCCCAATTAATTAGGATTGTCCTAATTATCCCGTTTCATTTAATTAATCTTAATTAAATGATTAGCCCTTAATTGCTCCAATCTACCAAGATTAAATTCAGGTTAGGTTTCCGGACCCCAAATTATCAAGTTTAGGTTATTAGATTTAAATCTCAAATTAATTCTAATCCATAACCTAACCAACAGCTCACCTAACACATTATGGTGACTATGATCTCAATGGTTTTAATTCTAGAGCCTCGCCCTTCAAATTGGGAAACCAATGTCAACTCACGGTAAGGACTAATAAACTTAAGCCAGACCTCTTCCAAAGTCATAACATATTCAAACAAGGCTCACGGCTAGAAGCAACATCATAAACTCAATCTCTAAAACCCATGATCCTATTGTATAATAAATCAATAATCCCTCCCTATGCTCTATAGCTCACGACAGCAATTACAACAGCCCAAATCAACACAGCAATTGCTGCCACCAATCCGAGATCTGATCAATGTAGGTAATAAGTAGTAATCCGATCAAATTTGATTGCACAGCCACAAGGCAAATTGAAACACCAATTCATCAAGTTATAAAACGAAACCTAACATGTTTAATATATAAGCCACATATAGGTCAGAAACTACAATTTGTATCAACCCTCCAAAGCAAAATCAACTCCAACCTTCATAACCCACGCCCAGATCATCACAAGGTTAGTAAATCCATTCAACACAGGGCAACTGTAAATCTCTATATCTAAATCTGATTTCACAATGGAATTCCTATCTTAACAGTAGGATATCCAGGTTGCAAACCAAAATCCCGAACACAAACAATTCCAAGGGAAGAGGAAAAGCAAGGAAACATCCGCTACCCAAGGAGGTCCTTACCTGCCTGTGATCGGCGATGAAGCAAGATCGCGCAAGGGAAAACAGGCATCGACTCACGCTCGAACTGAGGATCACGCTCCTTTATCGAAGAAGAAGAGAGCCGCCATTAGCTCGCTGAAGAGGGATGAAGGTTGCTCGCGTGGAGAAGTGAAAGACTCGAGGTTGCTCTCAACTCGCCTCCTTGACTGGTGGTTGGCGACCGGAGACAAGGCGGCGCTTTCTCCACTCGCGGCGACGGCTAGGGCACGCGAACGAGATTGAGAAGAAGGGAGTCGGCTGCGGGCGGTTCTGTCGGAGAGGGGTTGGGCGGCGTCGGGTTTAGGGCACGGTGAGGGAAGAGAGGTTATTATATATATATATATATATATATATATATATATATATATATATATATATATATATATATTCCGAAAATCTAACTTTTCTTTAAATAATTCAAAACCAACCCCAATCCTCTCTACTAATATTTTTATAAATTCAGAAAAATCCAGAAAAATTTTCTGGTCCGGATTTTCGAATCGCCGTATTTTACAGAGCCCATCGGCTCACTTTCCGTGCCATCCTTCTCGACCGCTGCGTCTTCCGCTCGACTTCCTGCGCTTCTAAGTTCTTATACACTTAGAGACAGAGATTAAACACACCAGGACCTAACTTAAATTGGTTGATCACATCAAAACCAACCAGAGATACTTACAATCACCCCCTTTTTTATATGAATGAACCCGAGTTAAGTTAGGGTAAAAAAAACATGCATAAATGTGTAACAACGTAAGTTCAAAAAAAAAATGAAATTTAGAGTCTACCCGTTAACTTAACACTACTTCTCCCCCTTTGATCACATCAAAAAAACTTAAACAGTTAAGGGGAAAAAATGTCAAAGTTTCTCTAACATATTTTATTTTTAAAAGAATTTGTAAAGTATATTTTTTCATGAATTGATAGAACACTGAAAAAACTTTAAATTAATTTTTCAGAAGCAGTTATCCAAAAAACACATTAGATAATGCAAAAAAAATCAACTGTTTAAAATATTTTTTGGAATCCAATATAAATTTTTACCAACATGGTTTATTAAAAACTTGGGTGGAACATAAGATCTGGGAATTTATGTAATTTGACCCCTGTGATATCTAAATTACCAGTTGAGTTTTTCATAATATTTAAATTTTGAATTTTGTAAACATCTTGAACATGAATAATTATTTTTCAAATTATCAATTTGAATTTTTAAATTTTCATTTTCAAATTTCAATTTATCAAACATTTCTATTGGGCAGGAAAAAGATAATTATTTTTTAAATCTTTATTTTTATTTTTTTACTTTGTAGATAGATTTTAACATGACTTTTATTCCAGAGTAAAGTTGATCAGGAGGTAGGAAATATACCTCACTTACCATGTCACTTTTGAAGCCCGAAGCTCCCCCTTCCTTGTTGTTGTCCTTTGAGTTGGCTCTCCCTTCATCGATTCTCTCATCTTCTTGGTATGATGCCATCAGGGAAAGTCCAGCGTGTTCCTCGAGGTCTGAGTCTTCCATTGAAGACTCGTCTCATGCCACCTTTAGGTTGTGTACTTTTTTCTTGGGTGCCCCTTTTCCTTTATTTTTCGCTTTGGGACAGTTTTCCTTCATGTATCCTTCTTCGTTGTAGTTGTAACATCGGATCTTCCTTTGCTTTTTACCCTGCACCTTATTAAATTTTTTAGTATTAAAGTTTTGGACAATTTTCTTACCATGTATGCTGCGTTTTCATCACTTTCTGAAGAATCCTCTTCATGTTGGATCCTCCTCATGCCTAAGGTGATGTTGTCCGTTTTCCTTATTCCTGCACATCTGGATTCGTGAAGTTCTAGAGTTGAAAAAAGTTTTTCTAAGGTACTTACCTCAAGATCCTTAGAAATGTAGTAGGCGTCGATAATTGAAATCCAGTTCGGGGTCCTCGGGAAGGCGTTCAATGCGTACCTTTGCGCATCCCGATTGGTTACCATTTCTCCGAGATTGTTGAGTTCTGTCATCAGCTCCTTAATCTTAGGGTGAAGTTGTGCAACCGACTCTCCTTCTTCCAGTCGAAGGTTACTGAGCTGATTCCAAAGCAGATTTCTTTTTGCCAATTTGGCTTCGGAGATACCTTCATGGAGTTCAAGAAACTTCTCCCAAAGTTCCTTCGCCGATTGGTAGTTACCAATTCGTTTGACTTCTTGTACAGGAAGTACGGTCAGCAGATGGTATTCTGCTTTTTTGTTTGCCACAAAGTTAGCCTGTTCCTTCTTAGTCCACAAGCTTTCATCCTTGGATTCATTGTCGGTGTCCTTTGGAGCTACAAAACTATTTTTATTATTAAAATTAATTCAAAATTAGTTTTGAAAAAAACCTGCATTTTGCATTTCCAGCTTGCGAACTCCCCCTCGAACTTGGGCGGGTAGATGACTGGTCCGACTATTTTGTAGTTGCTTCAAACGACGGTTAGTCCTTCTGGAGCGTCCTTGCTCTGATACCACTTGTTGGATCGAGGTGGACGAGGGGGTGAATTGCCCCTGAAAAAGAAAAAGATTCTTTTGTCTAACTTTGACAAAGATATTTGTTAGTTCAAGCAGAAATAATAAACATAAAATAAATAGAGCAAACTGAAAGAGAGAGGTAATCGAATTTACTTGGTTTGCAATCGGGGAGGTTGCTAATCCAAGGCTGAATATAGCTCGATTCTCCTGAATATATCTCCATTGGGCGGAGAAGTCTCTTACACGTGGAAAGCTCAGAAAAAGAAGAAAATAATACAACAAACTAGTTTGCTATTGCTTGGAATGTGTTGAAATTGTTAAAATTAAGCTTCAGGGGTCTATTTATAGCCCCGGTGAAAACTATCTGTTTGCTGACATGGCAGTTACAGGGCGCCCGAGAGGTCTTGGGTGCCTGACACGTGGCCCGAAGCTTTAAAGGCAACAGTCGTAAACAACCAGTATTAGCCTTCTTGGGCGCCTGATACCACACAGGCGCCTGAGTGCTCGGGCGCCTAGTGCTCATGCCCCCGAACTCCCAGGCACCCGTGAGCTTACTGGCGCCCAACAGTCATCTTGGTCAGTCGATGCTGACTAGTCTCCGGCTTGACTTGCTTCGCCTTCTTGGGTGATTTCTGGCTAACCGGAGTTAGGCTCACCCGAACCCGATTCCGACCTTTCACCCCTCGAGCGTCCTTCCTCCCGGCTTCTCGTCCATCGGACACCACGCATGTCCTTCTCGATCCACCGACATACTCTTCCGTAGAGCTCCGCGTCCCTCAGATGCACTGAGCCCATCAGCTCCCTTTCCGTACCATCCTTCTCGACCGCTGCGTCTTCCGCTCAACTTCCTACGCCCCTAAGTTCCTGTATACATAGACACAGGGATTAAATACACCAGGACCTAACTTAAATCATTTGATCTCATCAAAACCAACCAGGGGTAATTACAATTTCTGGACAACCGGAATTAGGCTCACCCGAACCCGACTCCGGCCTTTCGCCCCTTGAGCGTCCTTCCTCCCAGCTTCTCGTCCCTCGGACGCTGCGCACATCCTTCTCTCTCCACCGGTGTACTCTTCCACAGAACCCCACATCCCTCAGATGCACCGAGCCTGTCAGCACCCTGCCCGTGCCATCCTTCTCGACCATTGTGTCTTCCGCTCGACTTCCTGCACTCCTATGCTTCTTTACACTTAGACACAGGGATTAAACACACCAAGACCGTTGAACACATCAAAACCGACCTAGGGTACTTACAATCTCCCCTTTTTGATGTGCATCTACCCGAGTTAAGTTAGGGTAAACAAATATATAAAAAAAACATGAATAACTCTATAACAATGTAAGTGCTAAAAAAAATGAAATTAGAATCTACCCCTTAACTTAACACAACTTCTCCCCCTTTGATCACATCAAAAATTGAAAACGTTAAGGGAAAATATTTTTAACACAATTTGTTAAAGAATTAACTTTAGATAAGTTGTCTAACATTTTTGACAATCATAATAAATTCGATAATTATTTTTATTTTTTTTTAAATTTCAAAAAAATAGATAGGACACTGCCGAAAAAAATTAACTTTCCTACAAGTAGTTATCCAAAAATAAAGCATTAATTGAAAAATTAATTTACTAAAAAATCAACAGTTTAAAATATATTTAGGATTCCAATATAAATTTTTACCAACAGGATTTATTAGAAACTTGGATGGAGCATCTGATTTGGAATTTTTTGCAATTTGGCCCCTATGAAATATGTAATACCAATTACGTTTTTCATAATATTTAAAATTTGAATTTCTTGAACATGAATAGTTATTTTTTCAAATTTTCAATTTGAATCTTCAAATTTTCATTTTCAAACTTTTTTTTATCATTTATTTCTAAAGTAGAGGCTAATTTTTTCTTTAAATCTGTATTTTTTATTTGTAATTTACACAGGATTTCATCATTTTCTTAATTTCAAAATATAACTGATCAGGAGGTAGAAAACAAACCTTACTTACCATATCCGTTTTGAAGTCCGAAGTTCCCCCTTCATTGTTGCTGTTCTTTGAGGTGACTCCCCCTTCATTGATGCTCTCATCTTCTTGGTATGAAGCCATCAGAGCAAGTTCAGCATGTTCCTCGAGATCTAAGTCTTCCGATAAAGATTCATCCCAAATCGCCTTTAGATTGTCTGCTTTTGTCTTTTGTGCCTCTTTTCCTTTGTTCTTCGCTTTGGGGCAGTTTTCCTTCACGTGCCCTTCTTCGTTACAGTTGTAACATTGGATCATCCTTTTCTTATTACCCTGCACCTTATTAAATTTTTTAGTTTTAAAATACTTTGACATCTTCCTTACCATATTTGCTATGTTCTCATCATTTTCTAAAAAATCCTCTTCATGTTGGATCCTTCTCGTGCCTAGGGCGATGTTGTCTGGTTTACTTTTTCCTGCACATCTGGATTCGTGAAGTTTTAAAGTGGAAAAAAGTTCCTCTATGGTACTTACCTCAAAGTCCTTAGAGATGTAGTAGTGATAAGTACGATTTTTGTTGATTATTTTAATTGTTAAAATCCATATTTAACTCATGTTTTACTTGCTTAATTGTGATTTTACCCTAGGTTTTAGGATTTCCTCTTATTTTGGACTTAATTGCAAATTTACACATTTTTGGATTATTTGGCTACTAATTTTTTGATATATTTTTGTAGGCATGAAAGGATCCTGGACCTAGGGCATACTGGGTCAAACTTGAGTCGAAAGTGGACCCAGATCGAGTTATCAAGTTTCAGATTAATCTGGGCCGTCAGATTCAAAAGCGGCTAGATCTGAGCCATCCGGGACCATTTGAAGCAATCCGAGCTAGGGCTAAGGTTGATCAAGCACTCTGATCAAGATCTGAAGGTTTCATTCCAATCAGAGCTCATTCAACCGTTGGATCAAGCTTGGAGGGCTCTAGATCGTCCATTCAAAGATTAGGTTGATCTGGACCATCCGTTGCACATCTGGAGGATCCGAGCTACCACGAGGCAGATCCTGACCCCAGATCATCATCATCAACGTTTGGATCAAATCAGAGCAAGATCAGCCGTTGGATCTCCTCCAATCAATCTGAGCCGTCCAATGTTAATTACTTAAGCAAAAATTCTGCGCAGCTTTCTTCTCGTCGCGTCTTCGCCGCAACAGTAGTTTTTCTTCGTCTTTTTTGTTTTTGCTTCAATTTTTCTCCAATTCGAGGCGCGACCACCTCAATCTCGACCTTAGATCATCATCTGGATCATTGGAGGCAGTTTCGATCGAGAATTCATCTCAAATTTCATCCGGACAGAGGTGTTTGAGGGTTTCGACATCATCTATGGTCCGAGCACTGAAATCTCAGCCATAATCCTTTTCCGATGATCTGAGCCACTTGTAGGGGTTCTCAGGTGAGCTCAGGTCTTCTCCAAATCATCATCGCAGCTCCACAAACTGAGATTGAAGAGTTCGGATCGGAATTCTCCCAATTGAAGCAATTTGAGCAGAATTGAAGGATTGAGGCTGATTTCCACTGATTTGCTGAGCTTAGGGGTTCGAGGCCAGTTCTTGCTTGACGACCAAGAAGATTTTGAGCTCGGGAAGGGATCGAGGAGTAGTTTCTTTAGTTTAAATTCTATTTTAGCTGTAATTCTTTTTCCTGCGTGCCATTTCCTGTTTCTGAAATTCCAGATTTGTTAAGTTTAGTTTCTGATTCGTTCATGTTTTAATCAGTTTCGATTATGCAAGTTAATTAGATTTATTGTTTGTTAGTTAACAATTGTAGTTGAATTCAGTTTGGTTTCTTAATTTAGCTCATTGATAAGTGTCATTTTGTTGATCATATTATATGTTTAAATCCGTGTTTTACCTATATTTTACTTGTGTAATTGTGGATTTGGCCTAGGTTCTAGGATTTGTATTCTTTTTGGACTTAATTATAAATTTGGTTATATTTGAGTTATTTTGTCACTAAATTTTTGATCTACTTTTGTAGGCTTGGCAGGATCATGGACCTAGGCCATGTTGGGTCGAAGTTGAGTCAAAAGTGGATTAGATCAAAGGAATCAAGCGTCAACGCATTTGGACCGTCCGATGCAAGAACGGTTAGATCTAGACCATCTGAGAACTTCTGATCAATCCGAACTGGGGTTAAGTCTAATCAAGTGATCAGATCAAGATCTGAAGATTTCAGCTCAATCGGAGATCATTTGACCGTTGGATCACGATTAGAGAGATCTAGACCGTCCATTCAAAGTCCAAGGTGATCTGAGCCATCCGCTACAGATCTGGCATATCCGAGCTACCACGAGGATGATCCTGACCTCTGATCAAGATCTGGAAATTTTGAATCAAATCAGACGAAGATCTACCGTTGGATTAAGCGGATTCAATCTCAGCCGTCCACTGTTTAACCATTTAAACTGCTTCAGCCCTGTTTTCAGATCTGTCGCGACCTCACCGAGCTTCAACACTATTTTTCGTTCTTCCGAAGTTTTTCATCGTTTTCTTTCAAATTTCTTCCATCAGAGGCGTGACCAACTCGATTACTATATTGGAGCGAGATCTGGATCTTTGGGAGAGGCTCAAATGGAGATTCAATCACAGTTTTGCATCGGAACAGGGGCTGAGTGAGGGTTTCTTCAGTTTCTGTTATTTGATCAACTAGATCGCGTTTGGGTGCTGATCTTTTCAATCGGAGCTGTCTGAGGGGTTCTCTGATAGTTTCTTATCAACACCAAATCTTTATAGCATCCATACATCGCGAGATCTAGTGGATCGAATTGGATTTCCAGCAGACGCAATTCTGTGAGCAGATCTGAAGTTTGAGCTTATTTTTCATTGATTTGCGAGTTCAAGGGGTTCTTGGCTTGCCCTTGCGTGACGAACAAGGTGGTCTTGATACAAGGAATGGTCGAGGAATAGTTTTAGTTGTAATTCTTCTTGTTTTCCTAGCTGTAATTTCAGTTTCAGCAATTTATTTCCTGTTCTGTCTTGTATCAGCTTTTTCAATTCCAATTTCTGAATTGTTCTTTCGTATTTAGATTTAAATACTGCAAGTAGATAACTAGGAAGCTTGTTTACTTAGCAATTGTCTCGAATTCAGTTTGATTCTTGAATTAGATTCTTGTGTATCAAGTGGACATTTCATATCAGCCCTGTTTTCTGCAGTTTTTTTCTTTACAGTTTCTGAATTCATGTTCAGTTCTATTGGATCATTTCCTGTAGTTTATAGCCTTTCAATTCTGCAATCTAGTTAGCTAAGTTGTTTGTGTAAGGAATAGTTGCAAGTAGATCAGTTATTCCGCATTAATTCATTTCTGAATTCACGATCCAATCTGAATTTCTGTTTCCTGCTCCAACTGTTGCGTATCAGGTTTTTAGTTCTGTAAATCAGTCTTTAATTCTGCATTTTATATCAGTAGGTCTAGCTTATTTCTGATTCATTTCTAGTACTGGTCGGTACAATTGTTTTCAGATAGCTTGTTAGTCCTTGAAGTCAGCTGTTTACTGATTTCAGCCTTCAGACCTGCACACTAGCTATTTCTGAATTTGGTGATCTTCTGTGTATCAGTTTGAATTTATTTGGTTCCTGAATTTCGTGTTAAGCATGTGTGAGTTTCTTTATCTGCATCTACACATTGTGGCTTGTTTCTTTCACATAGAAATTGAGATAAATTCCTGAGTATCAGTTCTTTTGCAACTTTGATTCATAATTCTGCAAATCAGATTGCCACTTCTGCTGGACAGTGTAGTCTCTACAGGTTTCGCTGATATCTTCCAATAAGTGCAAGTAATCACTGGTTCTACTTCAAGTTCTAATTGAGCTGTAGAATAGAGCAATTAATTTCAGCTGATTTGTTGATTTCTGCCTTTGATTTGAAGCATCATGTCCTGCTGTCATGTGTTGAATTGCTGCATTCGAATTCTGAGTTTAACTCATTTCCTATTGCTGCACTCATTTTCGAATTCCTTCCTTAATTCATACTTAGCTTTTCACTAATAGCTTTATCCTTCAAGTTGAAGTGATTAGTATTCAGTTGTCAATTTCAGCTTTGGCTCTTATCATCATTTTGGTACATCAGATTCTTTTATTCCCTGCATATCAAGAGTTTTCTTATCCATTCGTTTAAGCATTTGTTTTGCATTAGAAATCAGTCTTGTTTCTAAATTTAATTGAGTTGCAATTGCCGATTAAGTTTTCCATTGGTTGATGTCATTAGCTGCTATTACCATAGTTAGTTCTTTTGGTTAAGTTTACTTCCTTTCCATTGCATTTTCTTGTCTATTTGAAACCAAATACCAGATTTAATTTGAAACCCAAAAACACTAACGACACATAAACTCGAGCACGAATCGAACAACTTGAACTAGCCCTTGGAAAAATACGACCTGTGGCCCCTTACTACATTTTTCTTCTTTGATTGCAAAAAGGGTTTCCAGCACATTTATAAATTTCTAAATTCTGATGGATCTACATTCGTGACAATTTTAATTAGCTAAATTGGGTCCATCACTCATGCGTATCAAATTTCAGTTCATTTCCTTGCGTATCAATGTTGTTCTGTTCTACTTCTGCAATTTTTAGTTATATCTGCTGCGTATCAGTTCTTGGGCTGCTGCGTATCAGACCTTTATTTGCATCAAGTTAGTTTTAGTTTTATGTTCTGAAATTGCATCGCATCTTGTTTCATTTAAATAGCACTCTATTTCTGCAATTCTGTATTAGCTGTTTTGAACTGATTATCATCTCTGCACTTCGATTTTCACTACTGCAATCCAGCTTAATTCTGAAACTTTCAATTGGTAGTTTCTGAAATTGTATCAGTGAAATTCTGCATTAAGATTCCAGCACTTGAACTCCTTGCTTTGTTCGATTTTGCATCCACTTGGTTGTTCAAATTCTGTTCTTTTCTGCAATGCACTGCTGAATGGATTCATGCTGCGTATCAGATTTTTAACCCCAGCGTATCAGTTCCTTACCTTAGCACTGGAATTGCGCAGCTAGCTAGCTATTTAGCTTTATCTTCTGAAGCTATATTATAGCTTGTCTCAGTTTCAAGTATTTGAATTCAATTTCTGCCCGTGATCTCCATTTCTGCCAGATTCAGTTTTCAATTCTGAAAGTTGGTTTCAATTTCTGCAACTCTTAGTTGTAGTTGCTGTGGTTTGTGACAAGGGAGGCATAGCTCCTTTGAGTCTCTTCTGGAGTTAGACTTGCACTTTCGAAACCAGTTTGTTGCTTGTTTTGCTTGCGGTTTGTAGCTGAATTTCTGTGATCAGATTTGTTGCTGCGAAATTGTTTCTGCATTGCGTTTTTGGTGACTGCTTAGACTGGGATTCGAAATTCTGCATTCACTTTAGCATAATACTTCACTGGTGGTATCATTTTCTAAGCTGAATTGGTTAGTTTCAGTTATGAAATTGTCATGTTTACAGTTCAAACATTTAGTCAGCTTTTGGCCCATTGGTTCCTGCATTTTGGTGGCAAGTTAACTCAAATTCTGCATGTTGTATCAAGTCTAGTTTCAGCATTGAAGTGTATCAAGTTTAAACATACCTTTAAGTGTGCTATTGAGCTTGAAAACAGATTGCTTTAAATCCAACTTGAATCTGAATTTCAAGGTTAAATTTTGCATATCATTTCTAGTTGAAGGTATTTGGTATCAAGTGAGTTTCGATATTGATTTTGTATTGGATTGTTTTTAGATTGTTTGATTTGTTGCTTCATTGCTTAGCATTTGTTTTGCCTTGAATCAGATTTGCTCTCCAAATTAGGCTAAGTTGCAATTAAGTTCCAAATTGTTTGAGTTCATTGGTTAAGTTCCATGGTTAAGTTTTTATCCCTTTCATTGAGTTTGCATTCTATTTGAAACCAAATCCGATTTTATTTGAAACCCGAATTTCACAAACGACACATAAATACAAGCATCGAATCACACAACATCAACTAGTCCCGAGGAAAAATACGACCTGTGGCCCCTTTACTACGTTTTCATATTTTGATTGCAAAAGGGTTTCCAGCATTATTCATATTTAAATTCTGATGGACCCACATCCGTGACAACTTAACCTAGTATTTCGGATCCGTCAAGTAGGCGTCGATTATTGAGATCCAGTTAGGGGTTCTCGGGAAGGCATTCAATCCGTACCTTTGCGCATCCCGATTGCTTACTGATTCTCCAAGATTGTTGAGTTCTGTCATCAACTTCTTTAGCTTAGCATGAAGTTGTGCTACTGACTCTCCTTCTTCCAGTCGAAGGTTGCTGAGCTGATTCTGAAGCAAATCTCTTTTTGCTAATTTTGCTTCGGAGGTACCTTCATGGAGTTCAAGGAACTTTTCCCAAAGTTCCTTCGTCGATTGATAGTTTCCGACTCGGTTGAGTTCTTGTGCAGGGAGTACGGTCAACAGATAGTATTCTTCTTTTCTGTTCGCCACAAAGTCGACCTGTTCCTTCTTAGTCCACTGACTTTCATCTTTGGGTTTGTTGTCGGCATCCTTCGGAGCTACAAAACCACTTTTCATTATTAAAATTAAATCAAAATTAATTTTTAAAAAACCTACATTTTGCACTTCTAACTCGTGAAATCTCCTTCGAACTTTGGTGGGTAGATGACTGGTCTGACCATTTTGTTATTGCTTCAGACGATGGTTAGTCCTTCTGGAGTGTCCTTGCTCTAATACCAATTGAGGGCGATCGAACGTCGACAAGAGGGGATGAATTGCCCCTGATAAAGAAAACTCAATCTTTTGTTTTGACCTAACAAAGATGTAAGTTAGAACATAAACAACATAAACAAATTAAGCAAACTATAAATAAAGAGGAAACTGAATTTACATGGTTTTCAATCGGGGAGGTTGCTAATCCAAGGCTGAATATGGCTCGATTCTCCAGAATATAACTCCTTCAGGTGGAGAAGCCTCTTACACATGGAAAGCTCAGACAAAGAAAGAAGAATTATACTAAACTTGTTTGCTAATGCTTGGAATGCATTGGATGAATGAACTGAGCTCCAGGGGTTATATTTATAGCCCCGATAGGATTTATCCATTTGCTGACGTGGCACTTGTAGGGTGCTCGAGAGCTCTTAGGCGCCTGACACGTGGCCTAATGCTTATCTAGAAAGCAACGTTCACAAACGGCTAGAATTAGCCTCTCAGGCGCCTGATAGCACAGGGGCACCCAAGTGCTCGGGCGCTTGACAACCCAGACGCTCGTATGCTCACGGGCGCCCGACAGTGGCTGTTTTCGTCAATAATCGCTGACCATTCTCCAGCCTGTCTTCTGATCTTCTTGGGTGATTTCTGTCCAATCGGAGTTAGGCACACTCGAACCCGACTCCGACCATTCGTCCCTCGAGCGTCATTCCTCCCGGCTTCTCATCCCTCGGACGTCGCGCGCGTCATTCTCGCTCCACTGACGTACTCTTCTGCATAACTCCGCGTCCCTTGGATGCACTGAGCCCATCAGCTCCCTATCCGTGCCATCCTTCTCGACTGTTGCATCTTCCGCTCGACTTCCTGTGCTCCTAAATTCCTATACACTTAGACACAGGGATTAAACACACCATGACCTAACTTAAATCAGTTGATCACATCAAAACCAACCTGGGGTACTTACACTTTTCCCTCCTCTTCAACAATTAAAAGGACATTAATAATTGAAGGATACAAGCATATCAAACTTAACAATATATTATAATGTGAACTCGAGTGTGTAATCCCAGCTCTTTTCAATGTTTTCTCTTGATTCATTCCTCGTCTGTTGAAGATATCACAATTGTAAATTTTTTCAATAACTTTTTAAAATTGTTTCCCACTAAGTATGTCTCTTCGCTTGCATGACGCTCATGTTGGGATTGGTATGAGCTAGAGGGGGATGAATATCTTTGTTTGCTTCTTCTTGTTGATGTGCAGCGAAAAACTTGAAGCAATGCTAACATCTTGATATACTTGATATTTATCTTCTTGAGATAACTAATCCAAATATTCGACTCTCTCACAGTATCCACTATGAAAATCTCTTTCTTGGAATCCCTCCAGAGGTGGAGAAACCTGCACAATCTTGAGCAGAAAAATGAAAGCAAATACAATGAATACACAACTTCACATTAAACTTGCTTTGAGCGCTTTCTTATTGCTCAGAATTGCCTCTTATTTTATTGGAAATGCAACAACACTTTATCTTTAATCCTATAAGAATTGATGTGGTGAAATCTGCACGAACTCCCCTTTATATGGATTCTCCTCAAGTTGATTTTCGCCTCCTAATCGATTAGCTTTTCTTCCCAATCGATTGTCATGTCATAATTCAACCGTTCAACCCGCAGGATGATTCTTTTTCAAACTCCTAATCGAATGGTGAACCATGCCAATTGATTCGGCAGCTTCTAATAATTGCCCCATCAATTCTAAAGCTTTCTGTTCGCAAGAGAACGGTTGCCTAATTGATTGCCTAATCGATTCCCAACCTTTTTATTTTGCACAAAAAAGGTCATAATCGATTAGCCCAATCGATTAGGGAAGGTTGAATCAATTGACTCACCATCGTTCTATGCGAAAGCACCTTTAATCGATTGTCCTAATTGATTCACAAAAGGCTTAATGGATTTACCAATTGATTCTAAGCTAGGGGTGACAATTTTCCTCACGGGTTCGGGGTTCGTGGGTAAAACTCGATATGGGGACGGGTTCGAGCAGTTTTTTCGAGTTTCGGTTTAGATTCAGGTTCGGGTTCGGGGATTTTTAAACCCCATAAGTTAAATAGGGCAGATATGTCAATGTTATCCCCATCCTCGAACACACCCTGATAATAATAATAATAATATGATAGAATATTATATTATATAATATAATTTTTTTAATTGATTTTTTGTATTAATACTTTTATGAAAGAGGTTTAAAATTGAAAATATTTTTGGCTAAGTCTATAGACATTTCAATGGGGATCGAAGCGGGGATGGGGATTTAATCCCAATGGGGATCAGGACGGGGATTCCCCGATTAAACAAAATCGGGTATGTGGGGCGGAGATGGGGTTTTAATCCTAGTGGGGATCGAGGTGAGGATTCCTCAATTAAACAAAATCGGGTATGGGGCGGGGATGGGGATGGAGCTATAATTCGGGCTCGGAGCTGGAGATGGCAAACCCACCCTGGCCCTGCCCCGTTGTCATCCCTATTCTGACCTGTACTATGCTTTGTGAAAAATACTCTAATCGATTGAGCTAATTGATTGCCCAACTCTAAACTCTAAACGCGAGTTTAGAGTTCTTTTTCCCAAACCTTAGGTCATCCGTGAATCATTAGGATTTTTCATTTCCTAATATTTAGTCAACCTTGACCTGCCAGGGCTTCTTCACCAAGTGTCTGGTTAACCTTTGACTCACTTGGACTTTCCGTTTTGTGACAACTTCTCGTTGGATTTTCGAACACCAAGTGTCTGGTCAACCTTTGACCCACTTGGACTTTTCCCTTGCCTAGCCCTACTAGGCCTTCTATTGTCTAGTTCCCAACTAAGTCTTCACTGCCTAGTTTCTAACTAGGTATTCACTACCTAGCCCCGCTAGGTCTTTTCGTTGCTTAGTTCCCAAATAAGTCTTTCACTGTCTAGCTCCGCTATGATTTCCACTACCTAGTTCGCAACTATGTCTTCACTGCCTAGCCGCACTAGGACTTCCTCACATTGTCAAGTATCCGATCAACCTTAATGTACCTAACCTCTTTCTCACATATTATCCAAATATCGAAACTCAACTTCGAACCAAATCAAGCTTAGTCACATTAGTCAACCCGAGGACAATTGCATTAACAGCTCCAACAATATTGTTCAACTACGCAACCACATCACAAAAAGTAGAAATTTCCATGTGATTTTCAGCAACAACTACAAGTGCAAGTTATAGTTGTTGAGCAAAATAATCAACATAATAAACATACTTAGTCTCCATCATAATTAAGCTTTTTAAGTCAGTGATATTGTCGGGTCGAGGTGGACCGACAAGAGGGGGTGAATTACCGCTATAAAATAAAAATAATCTTTTGTGCGGCTCACAAATATTTCAGATTAGTTGCTACAATTAAATAAGATAAGAATAAACTAACTCAACTAGTAGAAAGGCTAAGACACAGAAATTACTTGGTTGCAACTTAGGTGGTTGTTAATCCTAGACGGATGAAGCTCACTATGAAAATATCCTTCTGGTGGAGAAGCCTTTTACAAACTTTGTAGCACAAGACAGAAGCTAGAAGAATTATAATCAATCTGTTGAAAATCACTTTAACTTCTAAGCCTATTTATAGGCTAAGAAAATTAATCATTACCGTTGATCATAGATAAATTTAAACCTTAACCGTTAATTAAAAGATAAATTTTATCTTTTATAAAGCTTATCATTTTAAAAACTAAGGTTAATCTTTTAAATAGTAGAAGTTTCTGTGCATGCAAATTGTCCACGTGTATTGCTTAGTCAAAGTCTTCAGTCAAGTCTCCATGCTTCTCCAACAATTTTGGTCAAAAATGGTCCAAGTCAATAGAGTTGACTTTTTGGTAGACGCTTTATTTGGGTGATTTCTAGCCAACCGGAGTTAGGCTCACCCAAACCCGACTCCTGCCTTTCGCCCCTCGAGTGTCTTTCCTCCCAGCTTCTCGTCCCTCGAACGCCGCACACGTCCTTCTCGCTCCACTGGCATACTCTTCCGCAGCTTCCGTGTCCCTCAGATGCACAGAGCCCGATGGCTCACTTCTCCGTGCAATCTTTCTCTTCCACTATGTCTTACGCTTGACTTCCTCTGCTCCTAAGCTCCTGCACACTTAGACAGAGTGACCAAAACCACAACAAGACCTAACCTAAATTGGTTGATCACATCAAAATCAACCGGGGCACCAACAGATATCTCCTCTTATATTGCTAGCTCTATCATATCCATGCCCCCATAAATTAGATATAAATAACCCATGTTGGTACAATAAAGAATCAATAGCAATCTTAAGTGATAAGGCAGTAGTGTCACTTACATATACAATGCCTAAAAAGCGCTTAATAATATTTTCTCTTTCATCTACAAACAATAAAATAACTGTCATTTGCTTTTTAACAGATACATCACAAGCCTCACAACTAATATAGTAAATAATTCATCATCAAAATCTCCAAAAATAGAATTAGTGATTAAAATAGGTAGTGGATCTAATAAGCCTCACCACTGGACAAGAAGGATGTACACGACATCCGAGGGATGAGAAGCCGGGGAGGAAGCTTGTTCAAGGGGAAGGCCGGAGTTGGGTTCGGGTGAGCTCAACTCTGGGCAGCCAAAAATCACTCAAGCACTCAGAGATTGAAGAAGGTCAACTCCGGAGTTGACCTGAAATTTTCATGGTTCTAGGCGCCTCAGATCTCTTTGAATGCACCTCATATGTCCAAAATTACTTGTGTAATAAGGAACTAAGGCGCTTCAGTTCCCAACTAAGAAAATAATTGTAATACTCTTTCCTAGTCTTTCTATGAGTTGCTTAACTTTTGTAAGAGGCTTCTCCGCCTACACCAAAGAAGACATTTTTAGTGGAGCTTTTTCAACATCTTGGATTAGCAATTGCCCTAATTGTAACCAAGTAAAAATTTTCTAGTCTCTTACTAATTTTTTGTTTGTTGTTTATGATTAAATTAATTGTTTAACTAATCTTCTATCTTTTCTAAGAAAGGGCAAAAGTTTTAGTTTTATATTTGTAGTGCTATTCACCCCCCTCCCCTCTAGCCGCCCTGCATGGGACCTAAAATTGATATTAGAGCCTAACCACTTTAGGAGGACTAACCGCCTCCTAAAGCCATAAGACATTGGCTGGATCGAACATTTACCCACCAAAATTTGAGGGAGAATTCGAGTTTTGGAAACATCGAATGGAGGTTTTTTTCAAAATAGATTTTAATATTTATCTAATTATTAAATATGATTTTGAAGCACCCAAGAATAAGAATGGAGAAGAACTCGAAGAACGCTGTTGGACTGAAAAACAACGCAATGAGTTCATGGCAAACGGGAAGGTCGAGTTCGACCTTCTAAGCGTACTATCAGCTGAGGTGCTTGAAAGGATTGACTCTTACATATATGCTAAAGCTCTTTGGACGAAAGTTTTGGAACTCCACGAAAATCCAAAGGAAGTAGAATCCGACTCCTCAATAGAGACCAACTCGTCTTCAGAAGAGTCCAAGAATAAAGAGATTGTCGGACTAGATCTAATAGCCGAATACCTTCCGGAGGACGATGAAGCAACCTCGAAGGAAAGCATCGATGAGGGGGGGGGGCTACATCAGAAGATGACAATGACGAAGGGGGAGCGTCTATCGACGAAATGGTAAGTGAGGTATGTAAACTTCCTCCAGACTAATTATACTCAGGTATTAAATTGATGATAGAATTTTTTTGTATATTAAGGACAAGTATGTAAAAATGAAAAAGGATAATATTGACATAAAAGTCAAGTTGTCTACATTATGTCCACTAGAATGTTTTGATAAATTAAAGCATAAAAATGATAATTTAAAAGAACAAATAGAAGTCTCGAAAAAAAATTTTCATGCTCCAATTAAAAATGGCTAATTTAGTATTGGAGAAACTATAGGAGACAAATTATAAAAGTGTCCAAAAATTATGTTCTAATAAATTTTTGATAAATTCAGTAGGCAGAAACTTATATTGGATTCTAAAATCTTGCTTATCCTATTGAAATTATTTGCATGCTATAATTTAGATTTTTTGCTAGAATCAAATAAATTATTTTTATAATTTTAATTACTTGAAAAATCTTTCAAAAATATGTGTGTTTAGATTTAAATTACATGAAAATTTATTATAATAGATAATCATGTTATCTACTTGTGAATTTTTTTCGATTTTTTTTACAATAAGCCTAATTTTTATAAATTAATGTTCGAAACTTAAACTTTTAAATTTAAAAATACATAGAAAATTATTTTTAAAAAATTATATATTTTAGGATCTGAACATTATATTATGAGCATTTTAAAGAATTATGATGGGTAGATTTGACAAACACATGGGATTAGAAATGAATTTAAAAGTTGATACTTAATGCAAAATCCTTAAGAAACTTAGATGTGTACCAAAAGTCAAGCACACTTGATATTCCATGATATCATATTTTTCTAGGATAGGGTATATCCTAGCAAGTGTGCTTGCAAACTTTAGAGTTTTTAGACTTTTGTTGAGTTCTTTTTGGCACTTAGGGAAAGATTGCCTCGGGCAATGCTATAAGAGTGTCAAATGGGGAAGAACTCGGGTGTTGGGTTGTGTATGACTCAACGTGGTGTCTAGGAGGTTAAGTTGGGTAGAACTTGACCTGGAAAAAATGAAAATTGGGAGAAAGCATGGGTAAAGGGGGAGGTTGCCTCCTAGTTGCCTTGATTTTCATTTTGAAATGTTTGGGTTTTGTGTCAAACTTGGGAATGGTGATAGATACATGGGTAGATGTATTTTTCCCAAGTAGGTATGGGTACCACAAAGTTCTCCACGAAATTTGAGAATTTTTGGAGATTTATGGAATTTCTGGTGCATTTCTGAAAATGGTCAGAAAAGACTAAAATCAGAGTATCAGTCGACTGCCCATTTGGGCAGTCGACTGCCAGAGGCTGATTTGGGTATCAGCAGCTGGTTTGGGGTCCAAGTGACAAGGAACAAGTGTATGGGGGTCTAGTACACTGTGTTTAGGGTCATTGGAAATTTAAAGAACCAATAATTGGGTAATTATTGGGTTCTTTTTGATGTATGGCAAAGGGGGAGAAATATTATGTTTAAGTGGAAAACCAATACCTTTGCTAGAAAGAAACCCTAGGTTGAGGGGGAGCATGGCTGAGCATGGCTGCTCCCTTCTTGGCATAAGGGGAACCTTGGAAAGGTTCTTAAAAAGCCTTTGTAAGTCCAGTGTAAGGGGGAGCTTGGGAGAAGCTTTAAAAAGCCCGGTTTGGTAGAAAATCCTAACTTAGAGGGTTAGGTGGGAAAAGTCCTAGCTTGGAGGGCTAGGTGTTGGAAAATCCTAACTTGGAGGGTTAGGTGGTAAAAGTCCTAGCTCGGAGGACTAGGTGTTGGAAAATCCTAACTTGGAGGGTTAGGTGGTGAAAATCCTAGCTCGGAGGGCTAGGTGTGGGAAAATCCTAACTTGGAAGGTTAGGTGGTGAAAATCCTAGCTTGGAGGGCTAGGTGTAAAATTCCTAACTTGGAGGGTTAGGTGTGAGATGCCTTGGGATAGGATCCAGTTATGCATTGCATATGCATTCATTTAGCATGGTTTTTGCTGTTTACTATTATCTTGCTTTTCCTAACTAAACGGATTGCCAAACATCAAAATGGGGGAGATTGTTGGAGTAATCGGCCCTAAGATGGTCCGGAGTGACCATGGGTTTTGATGTTTGGGCAAAGAGTTTAAGTTAGGTTTTCCCTTGTTATCTCATATGTGTATGTTGAGTGTGCAGGTTGTACAGGTTACACATATAGACTTGACTAGACGACCTCGGTATGGTGAAGGGTGGCATGGAGACAAGCTGGAGGCTTGTGTGCACCCGAGGGACCTTGGAGAGCAGGGACGATGAGCTGATGGGCGCGGACTTCGAGGCATGCATGAAGGATGGCATGAAGGCAAGCTGAAGGCTTGCGTGCATTCGAGGGACGGGAGCCGAAGATGAAGAGGGCACGAAGGCAACAGTCGAGGCTGCTGTGGAGGAGTCAGTCGAGTCGTGAGGGTACGAGTGTGAGTGAAATGTACTCGGGAAGGGAAATCCTAAGTGAGTGAGTAGGGTAGTCGACTGCCCTTGGGGCAGTCGACTGATAAAACTCACAGAAGTGTTCTGGCCTGGGACCAGTCGACTGCCCTGGGGGCAGTCGACTGGTAGGTGGCTGGTGAGTTGGCAAATTCGAACGTTGGGAGTGTCAACGGTCGAATTTGGCTGGCACCAGTCGACTGCCATGGGGGCAGTCGACTGGTAGCGAGAAATCAACCCCGAGTCCTATTTAAAGAGGACGTCGTGGTGGCTGAGTTTCTTGACGAAACTTGTCTTGGTTAAGGGCAAGTTAGTAGTCTTCGTGTCCAGAGCTTTGTTTGGTGTTGTGGTGAGGTTTCTCCACTCACAAGGAGCGACACGTGATAGCCGGAGGTTATCCGGGGTTTGATCCGCCGAAGGATTGTTGGATTAGTCACTGACGGGCCCAAACTATGTGTCACGAATGTGGGCCTCAAATTTAGAATTTATAAATGAAAGCTGGAAACCCTTTTTACAATCAAGAATATGGAAATGTAGTAAAGGGGCCACAGGTCGTATTTTTCTCGGGGCTAGTTGACGCTGTTTGATTTGCGCTTGTGTTTATGTGTCGTTTATGAATTTTGGGTTTCGAATGTAAATTGGGTTTTGGGTTGCAATTCAGAGTTGAAAACACAATGCAAAGAAGGAAAAGTAACCATGAAACTTAACCCAAGTAATTTAGCCAATGAACTCAAACAAATGGAAAGCCCAATTAACCAAGGCACTTAATTGAATCTGTAAACAATCTGATTTAAGTGCAAACCAATTTCAGAGTAATTGGATCCAAACAATATTTAGCAATTTGAAACAAAGCAATACAAAGTGCTGCCGAAACCTAACTTGACTCTACATGCAAGCAACAACTTGATACCAAAATGAGAAAAACTTATGTGCCAACTCTTGAAACTGTTGCAGGATTTATAGTTGCTTAATTCCGCTTGAAAAGGGCTGTGCTGTCACTGAGATTATCTGCTACAACCGAATAAGGATATGTGAAAATCGAAACTGATTAAGGTAGAAAAGAAAAGCTGAATTCAGAGAATGAAATGGAAATGCAACCCTATATGCAGAAATTACATGCAGCAGTAATTTGGATGCAAAAGTCAGACCAGGAAATTGGTTTCAATGGCCATAAGGTTTCAATTCAAAGCTTCACTGATACCATTTCAGAAATGAAGAACTGCCCATATGCAGAAATGAGTTGGATTGTGCAGAGATACAGTGGCACGCTCTGGCACCAACTGCAGAGCTAATCTAAGTTGCTATGCAAAAGGAAACAAGCTTACAATACGACGTCAAAAGAGAAACTAAAATCCGTGGACTACAAAATTCAGAAACTATGAGTTAACATTCATGTCATTAACTGATACGCAAGATGCAAAAATCTGATACGCAGCTTGACTTAAATTCAGAATTGAATTGCAGCAAAACAAGCTAAAATTTAAAGCAATTGTCAACTAAACAAGCTACCTACTGATTAACTTGCAAGATTTAAATCCTAATTGGAGCTGAAACAATGAAATAAATGAAGTTAACAATTCTGAAACGAAGACAGAAATCAAAACAAGTGCAGAAATGACACTACAACTAATTAAACGAAATTAAGCTAAGCCTCAATCCGATCCTTGCTGTCACTTAAGGATGAGTTCGAATTGAGGTGGTCACGCCCTTCGGATGAAGAATTTGCTGAAGAAACGAGAAGAAACGAAGGAGAAAACCAATCGCAAACAGCTGCGGCGAGGACGCGCGACCCAGGAAGCTGCTGCGTTCTTTTCCTTAAGTAATTAAGTTTGGACGGCTCAGATTGATTGGAGGAGATCCAACGGCTGATCTTGCTCTGATTTTAGCCAAACTTTGATGATGATGATCTGGGGTCAGGATCTGCTTCGTGGTAGCTCAGATCCTCCAGATGTGCAACGGATGGTCCAGATCAACTTAATCAGTGAATGGACGCTCTAGAACCCTCCTTGCTTGATCCAACGGTTGATTGAGCTCTGATTGGAATGAAACCTTCAGATCTTGATCATAGAGCTTGATCAACCCTAGCCCTAGCTCGGATTGCTTCAGATCGTCCCGGATGGCTCAGATCTAGCCGCTCTTGAATCGGACGGCCCGGATTAATTGTAAGCTTGATAATTCGATCCGGTTCACATCCGACTCAAGTTTGACCCAGTATGCCCTAGGTCCAAGATCCTTTCATGCCTACAAAAATATATCAGAAAATTAGTGGCCAAATAATCCAATTTAATGCAAATTTGCAATTAAGTCCAAAATAAAGGTAAGTTCTAAAACCTAGGGCAATTTCACAATTTTGACAATAAAACATAGATCAAACATGGATTTTAGCAGCTCAAATAATCAATAAAATGGTGCTTATCAGTCACCCGACCGGGGTGGATACCAACTAAATCAGGTTGTTAGCGTTGTTTTTTTTTGTTTTTCTATATTCCGCTGTGCTACTAACAATGCAGGAACAAGGGGGTTCGGAAAATCGCTATTCACCCCCCTCTAGCGTACGGAATCGATCCTAACAATTGGTATCAGAGCGAAGGACCGCTCTTGATCGGACTAACCGCCGAGGGAGCAACCGCTAGAGGTGAAAAATCATGGAAGACAAACTTGGGGACAACATCAACACCCCACCGCCCTACGACAACGAAGATTTCGATTATTGGCGGGCGAGGATGAAGAATTGGCTTATCATGGAATGGGAGTGCATGGTCATGTTAGAAGAGCCATTCGAAGTCCCAAAGGACAAGCATGGAAAGAAGCTTCGTCCTAGAAATTGGACTCAAGAGCAACAGGACTACTCTAGGGCAAACAAGAAGGTAATAGATATATTAATTGATGCTTTGCCTAACAATGTCTTGAGTGGTGTAGGGACATATGAAAATGCGTGCGAATTATGGAGCAAAATAGAGGATTTTCATAAGAACACCATCCAAGCTAAATCAAAAGAGGATTCCAATGAAGTGAGCTTCATGATTCAAGAAGAGGAGAGAAATGAGTCATCCACTTCATCAAGTGAAGTGTCAAGTTCTTCAAGTGAGAAGGAGGAGCTATGTGAAAGATCATCAACCTCCTCAAGAGAAGAAGAAGAGGCATCGAGTTCAAGGATTGAGGGGGAGGAGAGACCCTCATCTACACATGATCAAGAGGAAGCCTCCACATCATCAAAAGTTGAAGAAGTAATCAATCTAGCATCTACCTCCACCAAAGCAAAGAAGAAAGATCACATTACATGCTTTAGGTGTAATGAGAAGGGGCACTACAAGGATAAGTGCCCAAAAGGTAAAAGAGAGGTAATCCCTAAACCCAAGTCCATTCAATTTATATCTAATATGGGTTGTAGGAATGGAGGAGCCCAAGAAAAGAAAATGAAGATTAGATGCTTTACATGTGGAGAGATGGGACACTTTCACACCAAGTGCCCAAGGAAGAAAGAGCTAAAAAAGATGGAGCACCTCAGGAGATGGGAGAAAGAAGAGAGAAGGAAGCAAAGCTCACAACAAGGAAGGACTACAAGGGTAAGGGAGGTATTTCCTAACCCTAGTTTAAAAAGAAATTCAATTTCAAGTTCTTCCTTGCATTCTAAAAATCATGTAAATCACTCAGTCATGCATGCTAGAAATTATGAAAATTGCTTAATGGTACATAACCATGGTTTTAAATATCATGATAGGAATAAGAATAACAAGGTAGACACATATCTTAAGAAAAGCATGTATCATGGTAAATCTAAGACCTGTGTATCCAAGGCTAAAGGCATTAACCTCAAGGAAGGGAAACAAATGCCTAAGAAAATGGGTAGTTCTAGGAATGTCCAAAGTGGGCATATGGACCACAAGGTTAAAGGTCTAGAGAGGGAAAATCAAGCCTTGAGGGCAAGGCTTGATACATTAGAAAAAGCCCTAGAAAGATTCATGGTTGGATCTAAGGGCTTAGACATGGTGTTGGGTAGTATAAAACCCAACTATGATAGATCGGGATTGGGGTACCGATCTAAGACCTCCAAGGGCAATGGAAAGAAGTATGCTGGGAAAGCATACAATCTTAGTAAGGAGGGAAGGTCCAAGGATGGCAAGGGGATGCCATCCAAGGGTAAAAAGAGTGACCTAACCAAGGACAAGGTGTCCAAAGTTAAAAAGGTCAATTTTGTAGGCCAAGAGTCACCGGTGGCACACCGGTGTGGCCTAGTGTGGATGGAGTCACCTAGGGAGGTGACTAAGGCTAAGAGCTCAAGGGGGAGCTCTAGGAGCCTTTGGGGTCCATGGTAAATGGATCTCAAAAGTTTCTCCCTTAGGAAATTAGATGAAATGTGCCAAAAAGGGTTAGAAGACTTAGGTAAGTCTTAATCCTAGATTTTGGCACATTAAAAGGAGAATTTAGGGGGAAAAAGATGAAAAAGAAGAGTTAATTGATAAAATTGAGGTTTAATGGTGGAACACCATATAATTCAATGATATAAATGAGTTGTGATCAAGGAGAAGGGATGCATTGAAGAGAAGTGAGAATTAGCACTTTTAGGATGAGCTCATTTGATACTTTTTAGAAGAAGTAGGATTTCGTGCCAATCTTGGGATTTGGAGTACACTTATTTGGAAACATATTTTTCCCAAGTAGATATTGGCTTCACAAATCTCCCCACGAAATTTCAGAATTTTTGGAGATTTGTAGAATTTTTAGGACATTTCTGAAAGTCGGGCTGGAAAACCTGAAATTCAGTATCAGTCGACTGCCCTGGGGGCAGTCGACTGGTAAGAGCCCAGAAACATTCTGTGAGTTTTGGGAGTCGACTGCCACAGGGGCAGTCGACTGGTCTGTAGGCTGAAATGAAAATAGGTGTATTGGACAATCAAAATTACAAATTTGGATTATGGATATGCTGTGGATTTAAAGTCTTAATTATGATCTCATATTCCTTAAATAAAGTGTTATCTCATGGGTTAATAAGGATTTATTGATATTTTGAAAATCAAGGAAGATTGATAAAGTTTCCCTAAGTATCTAAGATTTAGAGGTTAAACAGGGAACATTGAGGACAATTCCATGTGTCGAATTATGATGGGTAGATTTGACAAACACATGGGATTAGAAATGAATTTAAAAGTTGATACTTAATGCAAAATCCTTAAGAAACTTAGATGTGTACCAAAAGTCAAGCACACTTGATATTTCCATGATATCATATTTTTCTAGGATAGGGTATATCCTAGCAAGTGTGCTTGCAAACTTTAGAGTTTTTAGACTTTTGTTGAGTTCTTTTTGGCACTTAGGGAAAAGATTGCCTCGGGCAATCTATAAGAGTGTCAAAGGGGGAAGAACTCGGGTGTTGGGTTGTGTATGACTCAACGTGGTGTCTAGGAGGTTAAGTTGGGTAGAACTTGACCTGGAAAAAATGAAAATTGGGAGAAGGCATGGGTAAAGGGGGAGGTTGCCTCCTAGTTGCCTTGATTTTCATTTTGAAATATTTGGGTTTTGTGTCAAACTTGGGAATAGTGATAGATACATGGGTAGATGTATTTTTTCCAAGTAGGTATGGGTACCACAAAGTTCTCCACGAAATTTGAGAATTTTTGGAGATTTATGGAATTTCTGGCGCATTTCTGAAAATGGCCAGAAAAGACTGAAATCAGAGTATCAGTCGACTGCCCATTTGGGCAGTCGACTGCCAGAGGCTGATTTGGGTATCAGCAGCTGGTTTGGGGTCCAAGTGACAAGGAACAAGTGTATGGGGGTCTAGTACACTGTGTTTAGGGTCATTGGAAATTTAAAGAACCAATAATTGGGTAATTATTGGGTTCTTTTTGATGTATGGCAAAGGGGGAGAAATATTGTGTTTAAGTGGGAAACCAATACCTTTGCTAGAAAGAAACCCTAGGTTGAGGGGGAGCATGGCTGAGCATGGCTGCTCCCTTCTTGGCATAAGGGGAACCTTGGAAAGGTTCTTAAAAAGCCTTTGTAAGTCCAGTGTAAGGGGGAGCTTGGGAGAAGCTTTAAAAAGCCCGGTTTGGTAGAAAATCCTAACTTAGAGGGTTAGGTGGGAAAAGTCCTAGCTTGGAGGGCTAGGTGTTGGAAAATCCTAACTTGGAGGGTTAGGTGGTAAAAGTCCTAGCTCGGAGGGACTAGGTGTTGGAAAATCCTAACTTGGAGGGTTAGGTGGTGAAAATCCTAGCTCGGAGGGCTAGGTGTGGGAAAATCCTAATTGGAAGGTTAGGTGGTGAAAATCCTAGCTTGGAGGGCTAGGTGTAAAATTCCTAACTTGGAGGGTTAGGTGTGAGATGCCTTGGGATAGGATCCAGTTATGCATTGCATATGCATTCATTTAGCATGGTTTTTGCTGTTTACTACTATCTTGCTTTTCCTAACTTAAACGGATTGCCAAACATCAAAAAGGGGGAGATTGTTGGAGCAATCGACCCTAAGATGGTCCGGAGTGACCATGGGTTTTGATGTTTGGGCAAAGGGTTTAAGTTAGGTTTTCCCTTATTATCTCATATGTGTATGTTGAGTGTGCAGGTTGTACAGGTTACACATATGGACTTGACTAGACGACCTCGGTATGGTGAAGGGTGGCATGGAGACAAGCTGGAGGCTTGTGTGCACCCGAGGGACCTTGGAGAGCAGGGACGATGAGCTGATGGGCGCGGACTTCGAGGCATGCGTGAAGGATGGCATGGAGGCAAGCTGAAGGCTTGCGTGCATCCGAGGGACGAGAGCCGAAGATGAAGAGGGCGCGAAGGCAACAGTCGAGGCTGCTGTGGAGGAGTCAGTCGAGTCGTGAGGGTACGAGTGCGAGTGAAATATACTCGGGAAGGGAAATCCTAAGTGAGTGAGTAGGGCAGTCGACTGTCCTTGGGGCAGTCGACTGATAAAACTCACAGAAGGGTTCTGGCCTGGGACCAGTCGACTGCCCTGGGGGCAGTCGACTGGTAGGTGGCTGGTGAGCTGGCAAATTCGAACGTTGGGAGTGTCAACGGTCGAATTTGGCTGGCACCTGTCGACTGCCATGGGGGCAGTCGACTGGTAGCGAGAAATCAACCCCGAGTCCTATTTAAAGAGGACGTCGTGGTGGCTGAGTTTCTTGACGAAACTTGTCTTGGTTAAGGGCAAGTTAGTAGTCTTCGTGTCCAGAGCTTTGTTTGGTGTTGTGGTGAGGTTTCTCCACTCACAAGGAGCGACACGTGATAGCCGGAGGTTATCCGGGGTTTGATCCGCCGAAGGATTGTTGGATTAGTCACCCGACCGGGGTGGATACCAACTAAATCAGGTTGTTAGCGTTGTTTTTGTTTGTTTTTCTATATTCCGCTGTGCTACTAACAACGCAGGAACAAGGGGGTTCGGAAAATCGCTATTCACCCCCTCTAGCGTACGGAATCGATCCTAACACGAGGGACGAGAAGACGGGGAGGAAGTCTGCTTGTGGAGAATGTCAAACGGAAGATGCAGCGAGCGAGAAAGATGACGCGTGCATCTGAGGGACGAGAAGCTGTGAAAGAGTACATATATCGTTGGACGAGAAGGACCTGCGCGACGTCCGAGGAACGAGAGGCTTGGGAGGAAGCCCGTTCGAGGAGAAGACCGAAGTTGTGTTCATGTGAGCTCAACTCTGGACGGTCAGAAATCACTCAAGCGCTCAAAGATTGAAGAAGGTCAACTCCGGAGTTAACCTTGAAAATTTCAAGGTCCAAGGCACCTCAGATCTCTTTGAAGTTGCCTAGGATGTTCAGAATTACTTGTATAGAAAAAAGGGAATTAAGGCACCTCAGTTCCCTACTAAGGCGTCTTAGTTCGAAACAAAGATGCCCCAGGTCAGAACTGAGGCGTCTTAGATGCAGAATTACCGTTAGTGAGCATTGCTTGCATTGATAAAAATCTATCTATCTAAGGCACCTCAGATCACAACTGAGGTGCCTCCAAGCTATGTCAGCACTATGGTAACTTCACTTTTTGGACTATTAATAGCTCCCAAAGCTAGGATTAAATGACAATAATTGTAATAATCTTTCCTAGTCTTTCTATGAGTTATTTAATGTCTATAAGAGGCTTCTCTGCCTACACCAAAGAAAATATTTTTAGTGGAGCACTTTCAACGTCTTGGATTAGCCAATCATCTTTCTAGTCTCTTACTAATTTTTTATTTGTTGTTTATGATTAAATTAATTGCTTAACTAATCTTTTATCTTTGCTAAGAAAGGGCAAATGTTCTAATTTTATATTTGTAGGGCTATTCACCCCTCCTTTAGCCGGCCTGCGTGGGACTTACAGTATCCTGTAGTCTCTCGCTCAAGCACTGATGTTGAATATAAAGCTATAGCTAAAGCGACGTCCGAAATTATTTGGCTACAATATCTTCTTTCGGAATTACACTTTTCCCCAACCGTCACGCTCAAAATCTGGTGTGATAATATTCGAGCAATTTATCTTGTGGCAAATCTAATTTTTATATATACTCGTACAAAACATGTAGAGATTGATTTTTCATTTTGTTCGTGAGCATGTAGTGACTTGACAACTTTTAATTTCCTACATTTCTACAAAAGATCAAATTGCTGATATATTTACTAAGTCATTATCTAGACAATATTTCACCAAGTTCAAATGCAACGTCAAGCATTCCCATTAAGTTTGTCGGAGGGTAATACCAATAATGGATAAGAATCTCGAATTGATTTCAATTAATTGAGATTTATCATATTTGACATCATAATCAAGATCAACCTGAATCGATACCAAAAATAATATTCAAAATTTATTATATTCATTACTATGATTATAATTATTAGAATTGTATGTTATATTTAATCATTACATTATTATTTGGACAACTTGTATAAATAAGTCTATTAATTTCAGTAATAAGATCATCCAGAAATAATTATTCTCTATTTTCTTTTATTCTTTCACGTCCAACGATACAACCATGGAGGGCAATGTCCTCGTCGATGGACAGCGATAGTGGAGATGGTGCCGGTGGTTTGCACAAGAGGCGACGTTGATGACTTGCATAGGAGGCAGCACCAGTGGTTGTGTTGGTGAGGGAGTAGTGGCTCAGGGCGCATGATTCTCCTCCAGACAATGGCATACGACCAAACTATAGAGGACAATGTCCTCACCGATGGGCAGTGACAGCGTCCTTGTCGATGGGTAGTGATAGTAGAGATGGCGTTGACGGTTCACGGAGGTGGCAATGCCGGTGTAGGCAACTTGCAAACGAGGCAACGCTAGTGATCATGCGGGTGAGAGAATCGATACAGCGAAAACTATCGGGGAGAATAATATAATAAAGTGAGGAATAATTAAAAATTTTAATCAAATATCTATATTTATTTTAATTATATTTTAAAAATATATAAATTAATTTTAAAATTTAAAATTTTAAATCAATTATATTTATTTATTATATATATTATCAATCATTTAATTAATATTATTAATTTAATTTAATTCATTTTTAAAAATTAATCAAATGACAAATTCAATGATAATTTAATAAATGTGATCGAAATTAGATGGTAACATTATCTAAGTTGAATCAAATTATATTAAAATTATATTTGATTTTTTATAATTTTGATTATGTGATTATTTGATAATCACATAACTATAATTATTAATTATACGATAATTTGATTCAAATTATCAAGACTCTTAGTTTTTTTTTTACCATGTTCCTTTACAATTCTTATTTACAACTTGCTCCACAATTTTTTTAATAGTGCAGGTGTTTGAATTTCATTTGTCCTATTCGTATTTTTTCTATAATTTGTCGTTTTAAAAATTGCTTTTGAAAAAAAAACTAATTTTTTTTATCTTTTATTTTTTAAAAATATTGTAATTATTTTTTTAATATTAGATGGCAGGTTGACACTTGACACCCTGCCGGATCTGGCCCAAATAAATATAACATATCCTACAGGGAGTTCAGCCTTTTATTTGTTTTTTATTGCCACCAAATTATTAAATTCAAGTTAACAACCGATGAATAAACATAGGCAACATCTGGTGGGGTTGACTTTTTAACATAGCGGATATCAGCTGCGACTTTGTTGAGAGGAAATATTCCAGAATTAAACAAAAGTAAACGCCGACTTAAGAATTGTTAATCCGCTCACCATTCTCCGTTCTCTATTATGACGACGAGCTAATCTTGTACATGTCAAACAATATAATTAAAGCACAATCCGATCGACAGCACTGAAGAAGATGGGCTGGATCATGTCAGGGGCGTCGTTTACCGACCAGGGCTTTGCCATGTCCATGGAAATTGGACTCTTCTTGGTTGATCCTACCCACGAGCTGTGAAGTGTGATGCGGCAAGATTACTGACCCAAGTTATGTTGGCTTCACCATCTTCAAAGTCTACAAAAGAGATCACTCGAGCAAAAGAGCGTTAATGACAAGCCCGGGAGAGTCCCTAGCGCATGCACTCCGACGCTCAAGTTAATTTTTTCTCCACGTGATAAAGAAGAAGAAGAACTTGAACGTAATAGAAAGTGATGAAAACTTACCTGCACCGTAGAGAAGAGACTCATATTTATATGTAACATCCCTTGGTGACCCTCCACCATCAGGATGTCATCTTAACCATAATAAGGTTGTCTTACTGATAGATTTCCTGTGAAAAACAAATAACGTAATGGATCGCTGAGCAGGTCAGTGTTTAGACCTATTGGTTACTGAGCAGATCAGTATTTAAGCTCATAGATTATTGAGCAGGTCAGTGTTTAAGATCATAAATTACTGAGTAGGTCAGTGTTTTAAACCAATGGGTTACTGATTACTGAGCAGGTTAGTATTTAAGCTCATGAGTAAAAAGGGTGTACATTTGAAAGGGATGATGGACTGTTATGTGCACATGGAGGTCCAATAAAAAGAGAGTTCGGTTTGTGGACCCCATGATAGGGGTCCAACCCATAAGACCCATAAAACCTCCAACGGACTAGTTAAGCTGAGATGTTCCCATGTCGACCGGTCGGTTACAATGGATTTGAGAGCTAGCTGAGTGCTGTAGGCGGGTTAGCCAATCGCCTGTTGCCTGGGATGCCCTCCTCATAAGTATACTATATGTGGCTTGTCCGATCGGTTGAAGTGATATCTTGACCCTTCGTAGTAACCCTTTAGTTAGACTTGGCTGACTATCACAACATCTCAAATTATGTGGGTTATGTACCGTACGTGACTTGCCGATAGGCTAAACACCCGACATGAGTCGACCAACCGACTATTGTGTGCCTCCTTGGCATAGGCAATTCACTCAGCTTGGTCGATCAACCCGTTTGATCGGCTTGTCGGGTCGGCCCGTTCGACCGACCTGCCTCTTTAACTTAGGCAGTCTGCTTGGCACGACCATCATAGCCACGTCAGCCATTAGACCCTGACTTTTTCCTACATGAGATGGGGCACTCAAGATTCTTCCGTATCACAAGCCTCCTCCTCAAGTCTAATCAAAGGAGGCATCCAGTCCGACTGACTAGACACGTGTTCCGGTTTAAGCCTGGCTTGGGTCAAAACTGACGTGGTGCTTCCGTACAAGGGTGCTTCCGTGCGGCAGACATCTTTAATGTGGAATGACACGCGCATGCGGTGACATAAGTATATGATTTGTTGATATCCAGTGTCGTAAATATAATGCTTTGTATCGGCCACATGCCCCCCAGGAGCTAGCCAAAGCGACTTTCGATGTAATTAGGGCTATGATTTGGTGCAGGTTTCGTCAAAATGGAATTCGAAGTGTCCATAGTAGTTTACGCTTCGACAGTGAGGATCTCATCCTGCTCTTTTCGAGAGCATTATCCAACGACTCGGAAAGGAAGTGGGAAGAGCATATGAGCCTTGAGTTGTGGTCTTGAGCCGCATTCGTGCACTGTTTCATTCTTTTTGCCCTAACCTTCTCTAGCGATTCTTCGTCCTTTCTCTCGGACAACTTTTCCTCCCTTTGTCTATCCATGTGTAAGTTCTAACCTTTCTTACTCATCAATCTTTTCGTTCCTCTTTTTCTTGGTTAGCCATGGATGAAGCGGCACCGACGCAGGTTCTAAGCTTGTGGTATATGGCCATAGTCTCGAATGTGAATGGGAATGAGTTTTATGCTCTTAGGGCTGGATTCGAGATCCCTGAGAATCACCCGATGCTTATCCCTAGTGACATAGCTCGCCCTCACCGACCTCCCCTAGGGGTTTTTCATGATTTTTAAAGATCAACTACTTGGAGGGCTTCACTTTTATCTACATCCCTTTTGTCATGATATCTGTATATATTTCCAGATTCCCTTATCTCAGTTAGCTCCTAGCGTGATCCACACCCTTTGTGGTACGGTTATTGTTTTACATTGTACTAGGTCCGCTTAGAGCTAGGATTTTTCGCTTTTTTTTTTATTACCTTAAGCGAGCCAAAGTGGGATGCTTCTACCTTTAAGCCCGCTTCAAATCGGCTATTTTTAAGAAGGCGCCGAGCTCGAATAAGGGTTGGAAGCAACACTGCTTCTACATCAAGTCCATTCCCGCCCCCTTCTGGCCAACCGAGTGGATCAAGGAGCTGCCCGAGTAGCCAGTTGTGCCGCGGACTTTCGAGAGCGACCCAACTTTCATTTCAACCTATCAAAAAGTGAGGGCTCTATTATTTGATATCAATGAGATGCTACATGAAGTTTTCTTATTTGCCTTCAGCTTGAGCCCTATACCATGCGGCCTGCCCTACACCTCCTTTGGTAAGGGTTTTTCTTTGTCTTACTATTTTAGAACTAACTGAACTTCTTTCTATTTTATGTAGTGAAAACCTTTCTAAAAGCCAAGCTGTGCGACAGCTTGGGTTTAGACGATGTGGAAATAGAGACTGAGGGGCATCCGAACTGGTAAAAATTGATCTACTAGCCATTGACTCGGCTGTAAGGGCCGAGGTCGACAGCTAGGCTACTCCTTCTTAGGAGATGCCTACTCCTCCTCCTTTGCGCAAAAAAAGAAGCGCCACACGGGGTGGACTCCGCTGACGAGGAGGATGACGCACCTTTGAGAATAAGGCGCTGGCGCCACAAGTCTAACATTCCTAGCGCCGATCGGCTGAAGATGCCATCCGCAAGACACCCGGTTACTCCTTCCAGCCGACCCTCCCAGGAGCCTTCTGAAGCTCCCTGACCAAAGTCAACTAACGCTCGGTGCTTGGGCACCCCAGTCAAACGGGTGACCTCCTCCGAAGAGGTGTGGATAATGGAGCCGCCAACCCCTATGCCCACTCAGGCTGAGCTAGGGCCTAGTCAGCCACCAAAGGGCAAGGCTATTAGTGAAGCACCCTCGCGTGGTCAACAAGCCGCGGAGATAGCGACGACCTCTGCCTTGCCTAAGAGTCAAACATCCAATCAGTTAATCTTTAACATGTCCATGCCTACCCGATTGGTCACCTTTGCCTCTCGTGTTTCTGTCGAGAATCGACATGGCCCCGTGTAGATGGTACGACCATATGGGTCGTTGGTGCAATCTTGGAACCAAAGTGTCCAATCCACCAAAGAGTAGGGCTCAATGACCAAGGCAGATCACTTCTCCCAAGAAATGCTCAAGGTAAAGCATATTATTGCTCCCATATTTTCTCCATAATAGAGTCCTTACTCCATCTATGTTGTTGCAACATTGGGTGGCCGACCAGGGAATATGCCAAGCCCTAGTGAACAACACCCATCTGCGTCAACTAGTCGAGCAATGGGTTGCCACTCTAGAGATGGAGTTGGGCAATGCCCGACAGCAGACCGACGATGAAGGTTCCTCCATTTCCCAAGAGGAATTGGAAAAGCTCCGCTCTCAACTAGAGAGGTCCAGCAAAGATGTGGAGAAGATATTAGCTAAAGTGGTTGCCGCAGAGAAAGAAAAAGAGCGGATGGAGGCCCTATTGAAGAGCTCGGAGACTAAGTTAAAATCGGCTTCCGATTGGCGAAAAGTCACCTTGGCAAACCTGGACAAAAAGACAAGGAGGCTAAGACATTATTCCTAAAACTGGAGGAGGAGACTTGACTTCATGCCGCGGTCATAGCGGAAAAAGATACAGACCTAGCTACCAAGAATTCCCTTTTACAGGATATGGAGCAGCAGCTGACTGTCGGATGGAGGAATGATCAATGGCACGCTTTCTTGGCTACTCTATAGACGGCCCATGAAGAGTATCAGAAGAAGGAGCCCGAGTGACTAGAAGTGCATCGCATTTAATACCTCTGTTTGGATGCTTTTACCACCCTCTTTGTCGATCGTACTCGTCACATGATCAAATATGGAGTGTAAGGGGCGATCGAACAGCTTAAGGAGGCCAAGCACCTGTAGGCTAATCTGCCCGCCACCACCGTGAAGCTTAGGTGCATTTTGGAGGTTGTTCCAGAAGATGTTTTTTCTGATTTTTCTTGAGCTTGTAAAGGAAAATTTTAGTGGATGATGGCCCATATGTGGGCTTTGTGATTTAACTAGCATTGTATTGTTTTTCTTTTGGTAATGCCACTTGTTTTGACTTTCTACTTTATTAGAATGTCTGCTTCTTCATATTATGCCTTAAGCATAGGTATTACCAAATATAGGTCCCCTTATCCTCCGAGAGTGGCACCTACCATAGGTAGCGATGAGTGAGATCATGTAAACGTAGCAATCTTAGGTAGACAGTGAAATACATACCCCTTGTGATATAATACAAGTATTTGATAGCTGAATACGAAATCATCTTAGATTAATCATTAAATGGTTAATTAACTCGACCGACTCGATGACCAAGAGCTTAATACGTATATGAGCCAACTTTCTCATCACTTATCCAAGGAGATGGGCATTTAGCGGCCCGACCGAGCGATAGAGTGGGAATGTAGGTATGTCACATCCGATCAATCGCAGTCGTTACTCGTGGGAGTGGACATATTTATAACTTGTCTACGCAGACAAGAGTTTGGATCGCCGATCGGGCAATTGTGTTGGAGCGTGGGTATGCAACGCCCAATCAGCCCCAATCATTAGTCGTGTGAGCAAACACACTTATAAGTTGTCTAAGGAGATAAGAGTCTGAATTACCAATCGGGCGATCATGTTGGAACGTGGGTATGCATGTCCGATTGGCTACGATCGTTTTCGTGTGAGAAAGCACAATTATAACTTGTCTAAGGAGACAAGAGTCTGGATCACCAATCAGGCGATCGTGTTGGAGTGTGGGTATGCCACGTCCGATCGACCGCGATCATTAGTCATCTAAGTATGCAAACTTATAACTTGTTTACAGAGATAAGAGTTTGGATCATTGATCGGGCGATCATGTAGGAGCGTGGGTATGCCGCATTCGATCGGCTGCGATCGTTAGTCATGTAAGCAGGTATACTTATAACTTGTCTAAGGAGACAAGAGCCAAGATCACCAATCATGGGTATGTCACGTCCAATCGGTCTCGATCGTTAGTCCTGTGAGCAGGCACACTTATAACCTATTTAAGGAGATAAGAGCCTGGATCACCAATCGAGCGATGATGTTGGAGCGTGGGTATGCCACATCCAATCGGTTGCGATAGTTAGTCGTGTGAGCAAACATACTTATAACTTGTCTAAGGAGACAAGAGTATGAATTATCGATCGGGCGATCGTGTTAGAGAGTGGGTATGCCACGCCTGATCGACCACGATCGTTAGTCGTGTGATCAGGCACACTTATAACTTGTCTAACGAGACAAGAGTCTGGATCACCGATCGGGCAATTGTGTTGGAGCATGGGTATGCCACATCCGATCGGTCATGATCGTTAGTCATGTGAACATGCACACTTATAACTTGTTTAAGGAGACAAAAGTCTCTATCGGGCAATCGTGTTGGAGCGTGGGTATGCCACATCCGATGGCTATGATCATTAGTCGTGTGAGTAGGCACACTTATAACTTGTCTAAGGTGACAAGAGTCTGGATCACTGATCAGGCGATCATGTTGGAGCGTGGGTTGCCACATCTGATCGACCACGATCTTTAGTCGTGTGAGCAGGCACACTTATAACTTGTCAAAGGAGACAAGAGTCAGGATCACCGATCGGGCAATCGTGTTGGAGTGTGTGAGCATGCACACTTATAATTTGTCAAAGGAGACAAGAGGCTGGATCACCGATCGGGCTATTATGTTGAAGAATGGGTATGTCATGTCTGATCGGTCGTGATCGTTAGTTGTGTGAGCAAGCATACTTATACCTTGTCTAAGGAGACAAGAGTCTGGATCATAGATCGGGCGATTGTGTTAGAGCGTGGGTATGCCACATCCAATCGACCGCGATCATTAATCGTGTGAGCAGACACACTTATAACTTTTGTAAGGAGACAAGAGTCTGGATCACTGATCGGGCGATCGTGTTGGAACGTAGGTAAGTCACATCCAATCGGGTGCGATTATTAGTCGTGTGAGCAGACACACTTATAAGTTGTCTAAAGAGACAAGAGTTTGGATCACCGATCAGGCGATCATGTTGGAGCATGGGTATGGCACGTCCGATAGGCCACGATCATTAGTCGTGTAAGAAGACACACTTATAACTTGTCTAAGGAGACAAGAGTATGAATTATCGATCGGGCGATCATGTTGGAGCATGGTTATGCCATGTCCGATCGGCTACGTTCATGAGTCATGTGAACAGGAGCAGTTATAACTTTTCTAAGGAGACAAGACCTTGGATCACCGATCCGGCGATCGTGTTGGAGCATGGGTATGCCACGTCTGATCGACCGCGATCATTAGTCGTGTGAGCATGTACACTTATAACTTGTTTAAGGAGACAAAAGTCTATATAGGGCGATTGTGTTGGAGCGTGGGTAAGCCACATCCGATCGGTCACGATCGTTAGTTGTATGAGCAGACACACTTATAACTTGTCTAAGGTGATAAGAGTCTAGATCACCGATCGAGCGATCATGTTGGAGCGTGGGTATGCCACGTTCGATCGACCGCGATTGTTAGTCGTATGCGCAGATACACTTATAACTTGTCTAAGGAGGCAAAAGTCTGGATCACTAATCGGGCAAGCGTGTTAGAGCGTGTGAGCATGCACACTTATAACTTGTCAATGGAGACAAGAGTCTGAATCACCGATCGGGCGATCATGTTGGAGCGTGGGTATGCCACGTCTGATCGGTCATGATCGTTAGTTGTGTGAGCAGGTACACTTATACCTTGTCTAAGGAGACAAGAGTCTGGATCACAGATCGGGCAATTGTGTTAGAGCATGGGTACGCCATGTCCGATCAACCGCGATCATTAGTCGTGTAAGCAGACACACTTATACCTTCTCTAAGGAGACAAGAGGTTGGATCACCGATCGAGCGATTGTGCTAGAGCGTAGGTATGTCACAACTGGTTGCCCTCGATCGTTAGTAGTGTGGGTAGACACACTTATAAGTTGTCTAACGAGACAAGAGTCTGGATTACCGATCCGGCGATCATGTTGGAGCGTGGTTATGCCACGTCCGATGGGCCACGATCATTAGTCATGTAAGAAGACACACTTATAACTTATCTAAGATACAAGAGTCTGGATCACAAATCGGGTGATCGTGTTGGAGCGTGGGTATGCAATGTTCGATCAACCGCGATCGTTAGTTATGTGAGCAACACACTTATAACTTGTATAAGGAGAAAAGAGTCTAGATCACCGATCGAGCAATTGTGTGGGAACATGGGGATGCCACGTCTGATTGCGGCATGTGAGCAGACACACTTATAACTTATCTAAGGAGACAAGAGTTTGGATCACCGACCGTGCAATCGTGTTGGAGAGTGGGTATGCCACGTCTAATCGGCCGCGATCGTTAGTCGTGTGAGCATGCAGACTTATAACTTGTCTAAAGAGACAAGAGTATGGATCATCGATCGAGCAATCGTGTTGAAGCGTGGGTATGCCACCCCCGATCAGCCATGATCGTTAGTCGTGTGAGCAAACACACTTATAACTTGTCTAAGGAGACAAAAGTCTGGATCACCGATTGGGCAATTGTGTTGGACCGTGGGAATGGCACATTGGTCAGCCGCGATTGTTAGTCGTGTGAATAGGCACACTTATAACTTGTCCAAGGAGACAAGAGTTTGGATCACCAATCAGGCAATCATGTTGGAGCATGGGTATTGTTGGGGCAATCGGCCTAAGTATGATCGGGAAGATCATGATTTTGATGTGTGTGTCAATATGGTTAAGGTTAGGGTGTTATATTGTTTTGATATGTGTGAATAAGTCTTGTAGGACTTGGCGAGTCACACGTGGAGGACACATCTGAGGGACGAGAGCCGAGGGAAGAGAACTCCAAGGGCAAGCCGGGAAGTGGACTTCAAAGGGCACACGTGAAGGGTGGCATGGAGGCAAGCTGAGGGCTTGCATGCGCATTCGAGGGACGATAGTCGGTGGAAGAGGACTTCAAGGGGCAAGCCAAGGGAGTATACTTGAAGGCACATGTGAAGGAGGGTCGTCGGAGTGGGGAGGAGTGCTTGTGTAAGCTGGGCAGTTGACTGGGAGGAAATCAGTCGACTGCCAAAACTTCCCGAATGGGGCAGTCGACTGGTAACCCCGAAAAACTAGCCGTTGGCTAGCCAATTCGGTGGGACCAGTCGACTACCCTAGGGGTAGTCGACTGGTATCGGGCTGGATGGCTCTTGGAGCTATCCTTTACTCTATTTAAAGGGTGACTTTTGGGCAAGTCAAAGGTACGGTTCTTAGGGGTACCATTGTGCTGCTTGTGCTAAAAGTTTCCAGCTCTTCCTCTCAATCTTATTTCCATCTTGTAAAGAGGAAGAGGGCAACCTTGTAAAGGTTTTCTCCACCTTGAAGGAGGTTTTCATAGTGGAGCTTGTGCGTGCGTGTGGATCCTTGGATTAGTCACCTCTCTGAGGTGGATACCAAGTAAACAAAAGTGTTAACATTGTTCTTATCATTTTTATTGGTTTTATTTGTGTTTGGCTAACAAGTTTTGTAGAGAAAATCGAAAGCAACTATTCACCCCCCTTTAGTTGAGCACCACGATCTAACAGGTATGCCATGTTTGATCGATCGTGATCGTTAGTCGTGTGAACAAACACACTTATAACTTGTCTAAGGAGACAAGAGTCTGGATCACTGATCGGGGAAGCATGTTGGAGCATGGGTATGCTACATCTGATCGGTCGCAATCGTTAGTCGTATGAGCAAACACACTTATAACTTGTCTAAGGAAACAAAAGTCTGGATCACCAATCGGGCGATCATGTTGGAGTGTGTGTATGCCACGTCCGATCAGTCGCAATCGTTAGTAGTGTGAGCAGACACACTTATAACCTGTCTAAGGAGACAAGATTCTGGACCACTGATTGGGCAATCGTATTGGAGCGTGGGTATGCTACTTCTGATCGGCCACAATCGTTAGTCGTGTGAGAAGGCACACTTATAACTTGTCTACGGAGACAATAGTTTGGATTACTGATCGGGCGATCATGCTGGAGCATGGGTATGCTACGTCTGATCATCCGCGATCGTTAGTCATGTGAGCAAGCACACTTAAAATTTATCTAAGGAGACAAGATTCTGGATCTACCATGGTAGGGTTGTGTTTGTCCTGTAATCACTTTTTATTGGGAGATTAGTTTTGCACTATTTATATATATAGAGCAGGGTTAGAATTTACAACTAAGGATATATTCTTGGTATAGTCATAGATAAACCACACTCCAAGGTTAATCTAGCCACTTATCTCTCCCATCTTCTAGGTAATAAGCACCAAAAGCTAACTTTAACACTACCTTGTAAGGGGTATCCTATTGAGGCTCTAGTTTGCCGACGTCTCCCACCAGTTTAATACGCTTCCACAGAGAATTCCCTACTTGAAAGTAGAGAGGCATTACCTTCCGGTTGTAATTCTGCTGTATTCGTTGTTGTTAAGACGTCATTCGGGCGACTGCTCTGTATCTAATGTTGGTCACCAAGTCTAATTCCATACACCTTAAGCCCGCATTATCCTCGGCATTGTCTTGATTATAGAGCCGCCGCTGATCGGATTCACATCCGACCTCGACTAGAACTACTACCTCCCCTCTATAAACTAAGTGGAAATGGGTTAATTCAGTATTTTCACTAGGGGTAGTACGGTGTACCCATAGAATACTATGGAGTTCTTCGACCTAGCTTCCACCTATATGGTCTAGGTTCACCTTAAGAACTCAGACAATCTCCCTGTTGGTAACTTCGACTTTTTCGTTGCCCTGTGGGTAAGCCATCGAAATGAAGACTTGCTTGATATTATATGCTAAACACCATTCTTGAATCCACTTGCCTTTAAACTGTCTTCCATTATCGGAGACAAGCTTGTGGCGAATCCCATATTGACAGAGTATATTCTACCATAAAAACTTGATGACCACATTCTCTGTGATCCGAGCCAAAGCCTGTGCTTCCACCCACTTGGAGAAGTAATCCATTGCCACCAAAGGAACTTCTTTTGCACTGGGGTGATCAGAAAGGGACCCACAATGTCCATTCCCCATTGATCAATTGTGGACGACATGTAGTTGTGGGTGGCTTGAGCAGTTTCGCTAGTTAATGGGAGAGATTTTGATGCTTCTAACAAGAGAGGTAAGTGGCAACCATCCGATTGGAGTCCTTTTGTAGGGTAGGCCAAAAGTACCCGAAGAGCAAAACCTTTCGGGCCATTGATCGTCCTCCCGAATGATTACCACAATAACCTTCATGTATCTCCCTCAAGACATAATCTGCCTCTTCTGTTCCCAGAAACTTGAGAAGAGGACGAGAAAAAGCCTGCTTAAATAGTTGATCACCTATAAGAGTGAATTGGCTGACCCTCTTCTTAAATAGGTGAACTTGTTCTGGTTCGGCTGGGAGAATGCCTTGTTGTAGGAAGGAATCAAAAAGGAGTACACAATCATCCTCCAGCTCACGAGCCACTTGCTGTTCTATCTGGGCGATCATCATACTTTGATCTACTGGTTGATGCAGTATCCATGGAGTAAGAGAACCAGCTAGCTTAGCTAACCCATCTGCTTTTAAGTTTTGCTCTCTAGGAATTTGCTGTAACATGACTTCTTGGAAACCAACCTTCAACTTATTGTAAGCCTCCACATACATTTGCATCCTTTCATTGTTGACCTTGAAGCGTTCAGCTAGCTGCTGAGTAGCTAACTAAGAGTCTGAATAGAGCATCGGTCGTGCGGCACCCACATGCTTGGCTGCTTGCAGACCAGAGATCAGTGTCTTATATTCAGCTTCATTGTTCATGGCATGGTAGTCAAGTCTCACTAAAAGCTATAGCATGTCCTCCTAAGGCGAGATCATGAGGATCCAATGTCGCTGCCTTGTCGGGTAGATAAGCCATCTACATATATCCTCCAAGTTTCTTCTATATTCAGAGCTTGTAGTTCACTGAGGAAATCAACAAGTACTTGTGCCTTGATAGCCTCCTTGGTTGATCATGGATGTCATATTCACTAATTCGATGGCCCACTTGATCAACCGATCGGAGGCTTCAGGATTAATGAGTACTTTACCTAGAGTACTATTAGTAAAGACTATGATGGGGTGGGCTAAGAAGGATGGTCTTAACCACCTTCGATCGGAATACCAAAGCATATGCTAACTTTTCAAGTGGACTATAATGACACTCTGCATGTTTTAGGAGATGACTGAAGAAGTAGATGGAACATTGTTCTCCATTACCTTCCCTTACCAAAGTTGTGCCTACCGCTTCCTCTGTAGCTGAGAGGTATACATATAGTGTCTCCCCAACTTCTGATTTAGATAAGACAGGCAAGTTAGCTAAGCACTCTTTTAATTCTTCAAGGGCCTTAGTGCAATTTTCATCCCATTGAAACTTAGTTGCCTTATGTAGCTTTTTGAAGAAGGGTAAGTTATAATTTGCCGACGAGGAGATGAATCTGGATAGAGCAGTTATTCGCCCTGTCAGCTGTTGCGCTTCTATTAAGTTGCGAGGAGGTGGCATATCCAGTAATGCTAGTACTTTATTGGGATTGGCTTGTATATCTCTTTCTGCTACAACGTACCCCAGGAAATTACCACTCTGAGCCCCAAATAAACATTTCTCGAGATTGAGCTTCAGGCAGTACCATGGCAAGTCTTCTCTACGACGACAATGAGATTGACTGCTCGGCTTGTCTTGATGAGAATGTCATCAACGTATACTTTAATATTTCTTCCGATATAATCTCAGAAGACCTTGTTCATCAGCTCTGATATGTTGCTCCTATGTTTTTGAGTCTGAAGGGCATCATAGTATAACAATACACACCCTTAGAAGTGATAAAGCTGACTTTCTCTTGGTCCTCTCTGGCAAGTGGAACTTGATGGCATCCCTGGAAGGCGTCTAACATGCATATTAGCTCATTTCTTGAAGTGGATTCCACCATTTGGTCAATCTGGGGAAGAGGGTAGCAGTCTTTTGGATAATCCCTGTTAAAGTCTCTGAAATCTATGCATACCCTCCATTTGTTATTGGGCTTGGATAATAGCACCATATTAGCTAACCAGGGGGGAACTAGACTTCTCATATATGTCCTACCTTCATGAGCTTGTCGGCTTCTTCTTGGATGATTTGATTTTGCTCAGCACTAAAGTCTCTCTCTTTTTATTTTACTAGTCTGGCCTCAGGGAACACATGCAGCTTGTGCTCCATGACCTTAGGAGAGATTCCCTTGAGTTCTTGAGGGAACCAAGAGAAAACATCATAGTTTTGTGTGAGGGGGTAGTCTGCCAGCTACCTTCACAATTGCTTCTATGCGGGTAGAATGGATTTGTACCTCTACCTTTTCCTCCATCAGTTGAGACCAAGATGAAGGGGAAATAGTATTATATTGCATAGGGGGAGCTCACAAAGCTTTGCGAGACTCTGTTTTTACATCATCTATATAACAACGATGATCCCCAAGTTGGTCTCCTCGTACCTCCCCCACTCGGTCACCCACTGGATACTTGATTTTAATATAAAAGGGTGAAACTACTGCCCTAAACTCATTCAGAGTTAGTCTGCCTAAGATGACATTATAAGCCGATGGTGCATCCACTAGCAAGAAAATGGACCAAAGTGTCCTCTTCAGTGGTTCTTCGCCTAAGGAAATGGCCAGCTTGATCTGACCTATCTGCATCACGTCATTGCCCGTGAACCCAAAAAGAGGCATAGCCATGAGGTACATCGAGAATGTTTTTATTTGCAATTAGTCAAAGGCCTTCTTAAAGATGACGTTCACCGAGCTGTCTATGCCCACAAAGATGTAGTGAACTTTATAGTTGGCTATTACAGTGGTGATGATTAGGGCATCTTCACGAGGCACTTCCACTCCTTGCAGATCTTGAGGACCAAAACTAATTTGCAATCCTGCAATTTGAGCTAGACTAGACCCAATTTCATGGATTTCTAATTTTTGCAATTGCGACTTCTGGCCACGGTTGGTGTCTCAGTAAGTGGGTCCTCCAGAAATGATGCCCACTTGGCCTTGCATGACATTTTTCTAGTTTTCTCGGTCCTCATCAAGGGGTGGCATGAGCTGCGTCTGGTCGGCGAGTGTTTGTGTCCAATCGGACAGTGGGGTGACATGAGGTCGATCCCCGCCTTGCTGATTATGGTTGTTCTGATTACCTTGGTGAGGAGTTGGTTACTGGAGTCATTGCTGAGTTTGGCGAGCTTGCTCTTGAGCCAATTGCCGACAATCTTTGGTGTCATGATTCTGGCTCCGGTGATAGGAATAGTAGGGTCTGGCTAGGTGAGCACCGACTCGATTCTTAAATTGTTTTATTTGTTTTTGATCACCTCCTGGGGGAGTCGATCGGAGGCCTCTGATCCGGCTAATTTGCTTGTTGAGCTTCTGCTGAATGTCCTACGATGGGACTGATGATACTTCCTTTGCTCGAGCAGCTTGTGTTTCCTCCATATTGATATAAGTAGAAGCTCTCCCCAAGAGAGCATCAAAGCTTTGGCGGCTTACGTACCATAAACGAAAAAATTCTCCATCCGTAAGTCCTTGCAAGAAAGCACTTATTAATATCTCTTGAGTGTCTATAGGCACCTCCATAGCTACTTGGTTGAATCTCTTGATATAAGCCCTCAAGGACTCCTTGGCCTTGCTTCAAAGAGAAAAGATTCAAATTAGTTTTGTGGTATCTTTTTCTACTTGCAAAATGTTACAAAAAGATCTTCTTAAATTCTTTAAAACTGTGGATGGAACCATGAGGTAATCTGTCAAACCATCGATGTGTGGGGCTAAAAGTGTTGTAAGGAAAACTTGAACTTAACTCCATCGAAGTACTGATGCAGCAGAGAAGCATTCTCAAACATCATCACATGCTCCTCCGGATCAGTTGTGCATGTATATTCTCTAATGGAAATGCCCTTGAAATGACGAGGCAAAGGGTTTTCTAAGATCTCTGTAAAAAATGGCACGGTTACCCAATCCGATGAGCGTCGATCAGCAAGCGCTTTTCCTTTTCGGGAATCGCCTCGCGTAGTGTGACCAGAGGAAGCTGTGCCCAACTAGTCATGTTCATCCTTCTTAGACTCCGAGCAAATAAAGGCTTGGGGGAACTGAGCTAGTCTAGTAGCGATGCCCACGTCTTGGGGAGTTGTCGTCGAGATGGTAGGAGCTTGAGGCATGAAACCTCTTGGTTGTTATGGTGTTTGCATCAAAAGTTGTGCTTTGGCTACTATCAAAAGCTCTAAATCTTCCTGAGAGAGATCAATGGTGGTCATCTTGTTGCTGGTGGAATTTTCCATGATTCACGTCATGGAACAAGAAAAGTTTTCACAGACGGCGCCAATTTGATCCTGTCCACTAGCTGTGAAGTGTGATACGGCTGTAGGACCGGTGCCATCGATAGTGGGGGGATGAATATCGACCATGAAATCTTTTTTTTTTTTTGTGAAACCTTCGTAAAACTTTCGATCTACTCAGAGCGTTAGTGCAGCGGAAAATAAACAGAAAGACTAAAGCAATACAAAGGACACAGCAGGATTTTTACTTGGTTCCCGACGCCCCAGGGTCAGTACATCCAAGGCCTATGCACGGGAACGCCCGTCCACTATTGGTCTCCTTCCCGGACTTTCCGGAGGTGGAGAAACCCGACTTACAGTGCAAGATTACAATCAAAAGGATAAATTAATTGAATGCGTAATAGTAAAATCAAACCGAACAAACAAGATCTGAAACTCGGCCGATCTGGACCACCGAAGTGTCGCGCACTTCCTCCTGGAGCCTCCCGGTCGTAGAACCTCATCTTTAGCGCATTGACGTCGGTCAGAAAGATCAGAATGGTACTTCGCAGTTGTTTTAGAAGCAGAGGGGTCAAAGCCCCTTATATAGCTCTCCTGGGGGCGCCCTGGACGTTGGGGGCGCCCTGATAAACCCGGTTAAACCTTATCCTTGCGCCTACCTCGCCGCAGGTGATAAAATCTTTGACCAGGGCGCCCCAGACCTCCCGGGCGCCCTCCTGAGCGCTTATCTGCATTTCGAACCTCAAACAGCAAATATAGGTTTCAACCCGGGCGCCCCGGACCTTCCGGGCGCCCCCCTTGACACCTATTCTGCTTACTTCACGAAAACTGCATTTTCCTCTTTACTCCGGGCGCCCCCATCATTCCGGGCGCCTCGAATCATGGTTTAAACCCAAGACTGGGTTTATGCCTTGCTCTGGGCGCCCCCAATACTGGGGGCCTCCCCAACAGCCATTTTCCAGCAACTTGCTTTGTCTCCGGTTCTTGGTACCTACAAGATACACAAACACAAAGCACATATACATACAATATTAGGCTTAAGGACTTGGTTCGGACTTTGGATCTCCATGAAACCCTAGGTCAAACCGGCGCAAGTTCCCACCCCCGAGAACGTGCCTTTCACCTACTCCTTTTAGGAGACAGTTGCCACCCAGTCCTTCGGGTGGACTTTTGCTTAGCTTCCGATATCTCCGGACCTCGAGACGCCCAAACCCTGACCCGTCTCTACTCCTGTCCTTAGTCATCGCTCAGCTAAGTTGCTCAGTCCCTCGGACCAAGACTCCATTACCTAGTAGTCCTTCGCCAGGTGCCTAGCAGTCCTTCGCCAGGTGCCTAGCAGTCCTTCGCCAGGTCTTTATTCCCTAGCAGTCCTTCGCTAGGTCTTCGATGCCTAGCAGCTCTTCGCTAGGTGCCTAGCAGCCCTTCGCTAGGTCTTGGGGTTTCGATACCTAGCAGCCCTTCGCTAGGTGCCTAGCAGCCCTTCGCTAGGTCTTAAGGTTTTGATATCTAGCAGCCCTTCGCTAGGTCTTAGGGTTTCGATACCTAGCAGCCCTTCGCTAGGTGCCTAGCAGCCCTTCGCTAGGTGCCTAGCAGCCCTTCGCTAGGTCTTAAGGTTTCGATACCTAGCAGCCCTTCGCTAGGTGCCCAGCAGCCCTTCGCTGGGACTTAGGGTTTCGATGCCTAAATTAACTAGGACTTTTCTTCAGCTTAGTTTACTTCTCCTTTGCTCCCCTTTGTCTGTTCATTGTATAACTGACTTAAGTGTATTGTCAAACATTAAAACACTTAAAGGAGAACATCATTGATGCAACTTGCACCAACAATCGCTCCCTTTTTGATGTTTGACAATAACTTAAGTTAGATTGGTTTAAAGGGGCTAACTTACTATCCTTGAAAAAAAACAAAAAATGATATAAGTTTTGAAACTACATTTTTGATCTTTGGGGAAATTTTTTTCCAACTTCTAACTTAAGCACACCTCTCCCCCTTTGTCATACATCAAAAAAAAAACAAAAGAAAATACTTGCACCAACAAGAAGATCTTCGGTTCTATTTGAAAATACTTAGTGCAAATTTTGAAAGCATTGTATTTTGAATGATATATTGCATTTTTTTGTTGAAACAATGCATAATTTTGAAAAATGCTATGTGCTTTGAAAAGTACAAGTACTTGAAAATTATGATGATCTTAAAAAAAAAGCAAGTACTTTTGAAAGATTATGTAATTTTTTGAAGTATATAAGTACCTTTGAAAAATGCATAACTTTAGAAAGAATGCTATTTTGGAAAATATGAATATTATGCATATTTTGCAAGTACTAACTATTTTTGAAAAAGATGAACTTTTGAAAATCTAAGTAATTTTTGAACCATAATATTTTACTTGACTAGGTTAATCTTCCAGTCTGACACCATCCTAGGAAACCTTGTTGACTACAAGGATATTTTCCTAAGTGTCCTGGAAATTTTTCAAACTCAAGTAAATATAAAAATAATTTCATAAGTCACATAACTTCTGAAAAATAGAATAATACATTTTGAAGTACATTTTGAAAAATGTATAAATTTTTGAAGTCATAATACTTAATTTGGTTTATCTTCTAGTCTGACACAATCATAGGAAACCTTGTTGACCACAAGGACATTTTCCTAAGTGTCCTGGAAGATTTTCCAAACTCAAGATTAAACATTTTTTTTGTGAAATAGATCAAAACCAAATGAATTTTTGAACATACTGGTATTTTAAAAAAAATGATAGTATTTTGAAAGAATACTTATGTTTTTAGCAAAATTTGAAAATACCATTCAAGAGACATGTTATTAAATAATTCTTTTAATTTGACCTCCCCCTAAACATGACTCAGTCCTGGGAAGCTTGTTGACCACAAGTACTCTTCCTCTGAGTCTTAAGGTTTGATTTAGATCAAAAGAATAGTCTAATAGTTTTCAAAAATGAATGATTAAAAAAAACTTTCTGAGATTCTTCTTTTGACTCAGACTCCCCCTAAATTTGACACATCCTAGGAGTTCATGAAGATCATGAAGTGAACCTTTCCTCTGTGTCTTTAGGGTTTATCAAAGTCAAAGAGACAGATAAATTTTTGAACATATAATTTTTACAACATAAACCTTTTTTTCGAAAAACACAAGTGATAATGATTTAAAGCTCAGTTTTCGAAAAGTATTTTCAAATAATAGTAATGTTTAAAGTGCAGTTTTCGAAAATCAAAAAAAATGAAAAGCACTCCCCCTGTACTCGATACCGTTTGACTCTATCTAATTGTCTTAAGGAACTTTAGTGTTGTCCTAAGAGGCTTGTGTCTAATTGCGTGAGTCAAACAATTTTTGAAAAGATATATTTTTTAAAACATATGATATGTATATTCAATCAGACAAGCATGAATTCCATAAAAACATTATTATGTTGAAGCACTATTTTAAAAATATATTTTTAGGAAAATATTCTAACAATTTTGAAAAACAATTTTAAAAAATATTTTTCAATTCATTAGTCCTTAACATCTCACCCATTTTAGATGTATCAATACAACAAGCATGGTTGCCTTATAGATGTATTGTGAGATGCTTGATTCATTTTTATTGTTAATTCTAAGATTTAATTGAAGCTTGTGTTAGATTTGAATTTGACAAGAAGTAACTTGAATTTGAATTTCAAAAATTGGCTTCCAGGTCTTGGCGAGGCACTAGGCCTTCTTTGGCCGTAGCCTTATTGGATCATCAACCCTTTCCTTGACAAAGCCTTTTAATGAAATTTCATTTTCAAAATTACTTTTTGAAAAATTCTGGTCTAACTAGTTTGGATCTTGGATCGGTAGCTTCGGCTAGTTTCACCAGTCTAAAGAGACCAAGTAGAGAATACTTGACCTTATTAGAATTGGCTTCCCTAACGTACTATCATCTCACCGCCACCCAATACTAGGTTGATCAAGTTTCAATTATTCTTTTTTCCTATAGCCGTTCTAATACATGCATAACCTTTAAATATGAATGACATGTCATATATTAAAAGAAGTAGCAAATGCATGGCATGACAATTATGCATGAGTCAAACAATTCAAATCATTTTATTTAAGTTTCTAAAAATGTATCAAATTCCCGAATTGATACATGTCGTGTGAACCCGCGAATATGTCAACCACTTTGACATATTTAATGTTATTGATTTTAATTGTTACAGTTTGGGTAAAATTTTATTTTAGTTTGAGTTTAGGTTATTTAAGATTTTAGTTGGATTCAGGTTAATTAAGAATTAATTGATGTTGAATTAATTAGAACTTAATTAAGGTTTAATTTGAATTTAATTAAAGTTTAATTGGAATTTAATTAAGGTTTAATTCGAATTTAATTAAAGTTTAATTAAAGTTTAATTCGAATTTAATTAAGGTTTAATTTGAAATTCAGATTTAATTTAATTTAATTCAGATTTAATTTGAAATTAAGATTTAATTTAATTTAAATAATTAAGATTTGATTAATTTGAATAATTAAGATTTGAATTTGAATAATTAGGATTTAATTAATTCAAATAATTTAGATTTAATTAATTTGAATTTAAATAATTAAGATTTAATTAATTTAAATTTAAATAATTAAGATTTAATTAAATTGAATTTAAATAATTAAGATTTAATTAAATTGAGTTTAATTTAATTTGAATTTAATTTAATTTGAATTTAATTTAAATTTGAATTTAATTTAATTTGAATTTAATTTAAATTTGAATTTAATTTGAGTTTAATTTAATTTGAGTTTAATTTAATTTGAGTTTAATTTAATTTGAATTTAATTTAATTTTTTTAGATTTAATTTAATTTAATTTAATTAAGATTTAATTTTAATTTATTAGATTTAATTTTATTTATTTAATTTAATTTATTAAGATTTAATTTAATTTATTTAGATTTAATTTGATTTGAATTTAATTTAATTAAGATTTAATTTGAATTTAATTTAGATTTAATTTAAATTTAATTAAGATTTAATTTAATTTATTTTAGATTTAATTTGATTTGATTTTAATTTAATCAAGATTTAATTTGAATTTAATTTAGGTAATAATGATTAATTAATAATTGTGGGTTTAAATTCATCATTTTCATTATTTCGAAAATTTCTTCTTCATCTTTATCTATCTTTTCAAGTTTTTCTAATAATTTTGATTTATTTGAATTTTTGTAATTTTTATTGATTATGGCCTTTATCTTGGATAGTTCCATATCCTCCTTATCCTCACAGTAGGTGGAGTAAGATGGGCCACTAGTTAGAGTTTTATAATAATATTCAATATTATCTATAATTAAGTTATCATCTAGAGAATTTTATCTTTATTATCCTCAAGAATATTTTCAACAAAATCATCTTTATCCTCAAGATTTTCAATAATTTCAGGGTTATCTTCAGAATTATCCTTAAGGTTTTCAAATTTGAATTCGGAATTATCCTTAGGATTTTCGAATTTGAATTCAAATTTATCCTTAGGTTTAATTTTATCTGAATTAAAATTATCAGAATTAATTTTATCAGGATTAGAATTATCAGAATTAATTTTATCAGAATTAATTTTATCAGAGTCAATTTTATCAATTTCTGAATTGATATTCTGAATTAAACAATTAATTTCTGATATTTTACTCATATTCACATTTTGTAACTTATCATTCAAAATATTTACTTGATTATGCAGTAATTCTAACTTATCAGGGAAATTATCTAAATTATTAAAAGACATTGCAGGAATTTGTAAAAGTTTTGGAACATAAATCTTATGTACCTTCGCCGAACACTTGTTTTTGTAGTGCCCATATTTCTTGCATTTGAAGCATCGTACGTGATCCTTGTTTTTCCGGACTCCTAGCGCTGGTACCCCCTTTGCCGCCGATGGTGTAGACCGAGTCTTACGAGTAGGGCACTAATTTTTGTAGTGCCCTCTCTCCCTGCACGTGAAACAAATAATATGCAACTTAAAATTTGACATAAAAAATTGTACTTGATTCACCCCTGGGCTCCCCCTCAACTCCTGGCGTCGTTGCTCCGTCGGCGGTTAGTCCGGTGAAGAGCGGCTCGGCTCTGATACCAATTGTAGGACCGGTGCCGTCGATAGAGGGGGGTGAATATCGACCGTGAAATCTTTTTTTTTGTGAAACCTTCGTAAAACTTTCGATCTACTCAGAGCGTTAGTGCAGCGGAAAATAAACAGAAAGACTAAAGCAATACAAAGGACACAGCGGGATTTTTACTTGGTTCCCGACCCCCCAGGGTCAGTACATCCAAGGCCTATGCACGGGAACGCCCGTCCACTATTGGTCTCCTTCCCGGACTTTCCGGAGGCGGAGAAACCCGACTTACAGTGCAAGATTACAATCAAAAGGATAAATTAATTGAATGCGTAATAGTAAAATCAAACCGAACAAACAAGATCTGAAACTCGGCCGATCTGGACCTCCGAAGTGTCGCGCAATTCCTCCTGGAGCCTCCCAGTCGTAGAGCCTCGTCTTTAGCACATTGTCATCGGTCAGAAAGATCAGAATGGTACTTCGCAGTTGTTTTAGAAGCAGAGGGGTCGAAGCCCCTTATATAGCTCTCCTGGGGGCGCCCTGGACGTTGGGGGCGCCCCGATAAACCCGGTCAAACCTTATCCTTGCGCCTACCTCGCCGCAGGTGATAAAATCTTTGACCAGGGCGCCCCGAACCTCCCGGGCGCCCTCCTGAGCGCTTATCTGCATTTCGAACCTCAAACAGCAAATATAGGTTTCAACCCGGGCGCCCCGGACCTTCTGGGCGCCCCCCTTAACACCTATTCTGCTTACTTCACGAAAACTGCATTTTCCTCTTTACTCCGGGCGCCCCGAATCATGGTTTAAACCCATGACTGGGTTTATGCCTTGCTCTGGGCGCCCCCAATACTGGGGGCGCCCCAACAGCCATTTTCCAGCAACTTGCTTTGTCTCCGGTTCTTGGTACCTGCAAGATACACAAACACAAAGCACATATACATACAATATTAGGCTTAAGGACTTGGTTCGGACTTTGGATCTCCATGAAACCCTACGTCGAACTGGCGCAAGTTCCCACCCCCGAGAACGCGCCTTTCACCTACTCCTTTCAGGAGACGGTTGCCACCTAGTCTTTCGGGTGGACTTTTGCTTAGCTTCCGATATCTCCGGACCTCGAGACGCCCAAACCCTGACCCGTCTCTACTCCTGTCCTTAGTCATCGCTCAGCTAAGTTGCTCAGTCCCTCGGACCAAGACTCCATTACCTAGCAGTCCTTCATCAGGTGCCTAGCAGTCCATCGCCAGGTCTTTATTCCCTAGCAGTCCTTCGCTAGGTCTTCGATGCCTAACAGCCCTTCGCTAGGTGCCTAGCAGCCCTTCGCTAGGTCTTGGGGTTTCGATACCTAGCAGCCCTTTGCTAGGTGCCTAGCAGCCCTTCGCTAGGTCTTAAGGTTTCGATACCTAGCAGCCCTTCGCTAGGTGCCTAGCAGCCCTTCGCTAGGTCTTAGGGTTTCGATACCTAGCAGCCCTTCGCTAGGTGCCTAGCAGCCCTTCGCTAGGTCTTAAGGTTTCGATACCTAGCAGCCCTTCGCTAGGTGCCCAGCAGCCCTTCGCTGGGACTTAGGGTTTCGATGCCTAGATTAACTAGGACTTTTCTTCAGCTTAGTTTACTTCTCCTTTGCTCCCCTTTGTCTGTTCATTGTATCACTGACTTAAGTGTATTGTCAAACATTAAAACACTTAAAGGAGAACATCATTGATGCAACTTGCACCAACAGCGGCAAGATTGCTGACCCAAGCTATGTTGGCACCACCATCTTCGAAGTTTACAAAAGAGATCACTCGAGCAAAAGAGCATTAGTGGCAAGCCTAGGGAGTCCCTTGCGTGTGCACTCCGACACTCAAGTTAGTTTTTCCTCCAGGTTATAAAGAAGAAGAAGAACCTGAATGGAGTAGAAAGTGATGAGAACTTACCTACACCGTGGAGGAGAGACCCCTATTTATATCCAATGTCCCTTGGTGACCCTCCACTATTAGGATGTCACATCAGTCATAATAGGGTTGTCATGCTGATAGATTTCTTATAAGAAATCTATGAAAAGCAAATAAGGTAATGGATCACTGAGCAGGTCAGTGTTTAGGCTTATGGGTTACTGAGTAGGTCAGTGTTTAAACTCATGAATTACTCATTAGGTTGGTGTTTAAGCACATGGATTACTAGTAGGTCAGTGTTTAAACCAATGGGTTACTGATTACTGAGCAGGTTAGTGTTTAATTTCATGGGTAAAAAGGGGTGTACATTTGAAAGGGTTGATCGGCTATTATGTGAACATGGAGGTCCAACAAAAAGAGAGTTCGATTTGTAGACCCCGTAATAGGGGGTCTAACTCATAAGACCAATGAATCCTCTAACTGGCTAGTTAAGTTGGGATGTTCCCGTGTCGGCCGGTCGACTACAATGGATTTGGGAGCTAGTTGAGTGCTGTAGGCGGGTTAGCCGATTGACATTTGCCTGGACTACTCTCCTCATAAGTACACTGTACATGGGTTGTCTGATATGTTGAAGTGGGTATCTTGACCCTTCGTAGTTAACTTTTAGTTAGACATGCCTAACTATCACATCATCTCAAATCATGTGGGTTATGTACCGTATGTGACCTGTCGATAGGTTGAACGCCCGACATGAGTTGACTGACCAACTATTATCTGCCTCCTTGGCTTAGGCGGTTCTCTCAGCTTGGTCGATCAACCCGTCTGATCGGCCTGTCGGGTCAGCTAGTCCAACCGACTTGTCTCTTTAACTTAGGCGGTCCCCTCAACACAACCATCATAACCACGTTAGTCGGTTTTTCCTACGTGAGCTAGGGGGCCCAAGATCCCCCCGTATCATTGATGTTCATGACTGCCACTATCATGGTCGTTGTTATCTTCAACTACGGCGATCACAACAACAAGAGTTGGACCACAAGGAGGAACAATGTCGCCCACTACGACGGTGACGATGCTTTGGTTTATACTTCTCCCGCTGCTAGCAAAAGCGGTGGCTCCGCTGCCAAAGTTGTAGGTGCAGCGGTGGGAGTTGTCGCCAGTGTGGTCGTAGCTGGAGGCCTTAGCAGCGATGGTGGAGAATGTGGTGACCAAGGTGCGGGTGGTGACGAGGAGGTGGACATGGCTATTGCAGTGGCAGTGACGGCGGCTGTGGTTGATGCGGCGACAGTTTCGTTTGATTCCATATGAAATAAAGCACAAGTATCCCTTCTCCCATGGCAGCTAATCAGAATTAGTCCAAACTATTTATGCCCAATTAAATTGTATGGTTGTATCATATTTTATTTTAATTATGAGATCAAAAAGCTTTCCTATTTGATATACTTAGGGTTGTAAATAAGTTAAGCCGAGTCGAGGTTTGAGATGTTCAAACTTATTTGATAAGATAATCGAGTCAAGCTAAGTCGAACCTAAAATGAACCAAACATTTGAAATGCTTGTTCAAGTTTGACTTGACTTATTTTTACAAGCTTGACCTTGGTTCGATTTTGACTTGAGCTTGGTTCATTTAGATGCTATTGAGTTTTTAATTCAAGCTTATTTAATTGTTTGAAACATTTACTTGTTTGATTGGTTATTAAGTTTGATAATTAAAATTTATATGTTTATTTTAAAAGGTTTTTTGATTATTTTGTATGTTGATAAGAGTTTTATTGATGAACATAATTCGTGAATATTATTTACGAACGTTGTTTATAAAATTACTCACAAACATTATTCACGAACATTAACGTGCTAACACACATGTATTCAAGCTTGTTTGTTTAATTTAACAAGTTATTCAAGTTTGTTTATTTAATTGATCTGTGTGTATTAAACGAATATAAACAAACTCTTATCAAGTTGAATGTCAAACTTATTTATAAATGTTCAGTTCATTTACAACCCTAGATATACGTAGATGTCAATATTAGTGTCAATAATGGTTCAAAAATTAAACTCAAACAAACAATACTTTATTTGATGGAGTGAACAATACTTGAGAAGATTCATAATTAAGGTTTGATCGAGTTTGGTTGACTAAAAGAGATTTAGGTAATTGCATGTGTTTGAGATGGATAAAAATCCAAGTTCAGTTGGGGTTGGGATGGCATTATAATTTGATCAAACTAAGCATCGATCTTAAGCCAAAATGGGAGAGGTGGAGCTTTGGCTTGGTGAATGAATTCATAGAAAATTTGATTTAACAGCTTGTTAGTTAAATAGGGAGGCAGATGAATGAGAAATTAATAGTTAAATGTATTCAGATTGATGAAGAATTGATCCAATTTGATTGATCGGATAAGGATATTAGGTTAATCAAACTAGACGTGATGCACAATATATACAATGGGTTCTAAAACAATGTAATAGTAGCTAGCTAGACAATGCTCACTAGTAAACTCGATGTGTTGATAGCATCATATATATGCACTTGGGCTCGTACGTGCATGATTGTTCTCACGAGGACTCAATTGATTAGAGAGCGATATATTTGAGACAATGAGATAGAGATTAATTTTTGAGAGGTGCCTCAATAAATATAAACATCTTTTGTTATAATGAACTCGTTGATTGCCAGAAACCATATCTCACCTCTGAGACTATGCAAGATGTGTCTTCCTTCGCAGGCGATACGTTCAGAATGACTTTCACTCTTCCAAAATTATTTCCTTAAAAATGATTAAGTTTTTTAAATTTTGCGTGCAACAAATGAACCCTGAATTACTATTTGTGTGTGTCGGCGTTGTTGGGATCTCCCGACACCAAAATACAAAAACGCAGCGGAAACAAAATCCCTTGAGCGATCCATGCGAAAGAAAAACTCATACAAAGTTGATCTACATCTACTTCTAAAGAAGATATACCTTTGGAGCGTGCCCTTTCGCTTATCCCGCTCGTTCATGATGCGCCGAATCTCTTGCACGTTCAAGTGTTCGTGCCTCTATTCGTATCCACACGGACACGATCTCTCAACTTCGGGAAGAACTATCTTAGTTGTGCTAGCAACTTGAGGTAGTTCACAAGACCACCAAGAACCCAAAAGAGGGTTTTGGCCAAGAGGAGGAGGAGGAAGAAGAGAGGAAGGGAAGAAAGGAAAACAATCACTACTCATTCAAAATGACTAGACTCTCTTTTATACTCATCTCATGAACATGAAGAGTTTTTTGTCTCTTTGACTTCCCTTCATTAAAGCCAATAAGAGCACAACTTTTCATGTGACTCTTCACCTTCTCTTCATCTAATGAAGAGAGATTTTTCTCTTTCCTTCATTAAACACTTTAATGAATTTCCCCATGCAATTTCGACCGGGTCTCTCGGGCTTCCGACCAGGTCTCCCGACCAAGTTTGCCGAGCAAGTCGCCGAGCTCCCGACCCAGTCTGCCAAGCTCCCGACCCAATCTGCCGAGCGTCGACCCAGTCTGTCGAGCGCCGAGCTCCCGACCCAGTTTGCTGAGCGCCGACCTAGTCTGCCGAGCCTCGAGCTCCCGATCCAGTCTGTTGAGTTCCCAATTCGAGCTCTCGATCATATCTCCCGAGTTCCCAACTCGGGCTCCCGATCAGACTTTCCGAGTTCCCAACTCGAGCTCCCACTCAGATTTTCCGAAGCATCATGTCCTTAGTGTGACACCCAATAGGTTCTCGTGACATTGGCAATGCGCCTAAACACCTTAGACACATAAGCAATGAGCGGCATCTAGCAATGCATCACTGCTACCCAAGTAACAAGAAAAGTCGAGATCCGACTAAACCTCCGTGACTATGATAATGTATGACCTTGTCCTTCTATCCTTGATATCTAGATTGACCAATGAGGCATAGACCGTGACATTCTCGATCAATCTTTGTGTTTCTTGATTCCCGAGTAGACTCACTCAAACAAATGAACTCAATATCTCATATTGACTCATTTGAGCATGACCATGCGTTTTAGCAGTCCTACTCGATCAAGGGGCCCACAGATATCACTCCCATCATATGGGAGGGATAGATCCCATCTACATCACTCACATCCCTCCGCATAATTCATTACATACCCAGTGATCGTCTTTATAGTCCACCCTGTTACGGGTGACGTTTGACAATACCAAAGTACATAACTCCTTATGTAGGGAACCGCAGTGACTTCAGGTCTAAGGACTATTCATACTAATAGTCACATGAGAAAGTTTATGACACTCATATGACAATCTATGAAACTTTCTCATGGCGGGTCAATTCAGTACACATTCTCTAATATATACCCATGTATCAACTTGATATCACATATCCATGACTTGTGAGCTCAAGTCATCAATTGACCTACATGCTAGTCTCCATGCAATGTCAGATGATTTTTCTTATAAATTAGAATTATTACATAATCAAATAACTATCCTGCATAACTAGTTACAAAATGTAAATAATACTAAAATATCATAAATTAACTGTTTAATCCGCAATGTCAATTCAAATAGTCCTGAAATTAATTCTGAAATTAGATCTGATAAAATTAAGGAAATTAATTCTGAAATTAGATCTGATAATTCTAATAATTTTACTGATATTAAGAAAATTAATTCTGAAATTAGATCTGATAAAATTACTGAAATTAATACTGAAAATGCTGATAATTTTATCTCTAAAAATCTTGAGGATAATAGTGAGATTATCTCTGAAAATCTTATGGATAATAGTAAGATTATCTCTGAAAATCTTAAGGATAATAGTGAGATTATCTCTGAAAATCTTAAGGATAATTGTGAGATTAATCCTGAAAACATTTCTGATAATTCTGAGGATAATAGCGATGAAATTCTTTTAGATAATAGTTTAATTATTACTTTAGATAATTTTGAAGATTATTATAAAACATTAACTAGTGGCCCAAATTACTCCACCTATGTTGAGGGATGTGATTTTGAGGATGAGGAGGAGATGAAATTTTCTGAGATCAAGGCCATAGTCAATAAAAATCACATAGACTCAAATAAACCAGAATTATAGGAAAAACTTAAAAAGATAAATAAAGAAGAAATAGTTGATGAGTCAGAAATTTTCGAAATAATGAAAATTATGAACTTAAACCCACAACTATTAATTAATCATTTCAACCTTAATTATTCAAGTTTTAATTAATTCAAATTAATTCAATTAATTCTTAATTAATTCAAACTCAAATTAATTCTTAATTAATTCAATTAATCCTTAATTAATTCAAACTCAAATTAATTCTTAATTAATTCAATTAATCCTTAATTAATTGAAACTATAATTAATTCAAATTAATTAATTCAAATTCAAATAATTAATCAGTTTAACTTTAATTAAATCTCAATTAATTCAAATTCAAATAATTATTCAGTTTAACTTTAATTAAATCTCAATTAATTCAAATTCAAATAATTCATTAGTTTAACGTTAATTAAATCTTAATTCAAATTTAAATCAATTTAACTTTAATTAAATCTCAATTAATTCAAATTCAAATAATTAATCAGCTTAACTTTAATTAAATCTCAATTAATTCAAATTCAAATAATTAATCAGTTTAACTTTAATTAAATCTTAATTCAAATTCAAATCAATTTAACTTTAATTAAATCTCAATTAATTCAAATTCAAATAATTAATCAATTTAACTTTAATTAAATCTCAATTAATTCAAATTCAATAATTAATTAGTTTAACATTAATTAAATCTTAATTAATTCAAATTCAAAATAATTCTTAATTAATTAAATCTTAATTAATTCAAATTCAAATTCAAATTAATTCTTAATTCAATTAAATCTTAATTAATTCAAATTCAAATTAATTCTTAATTAATTTAATTAAATCTTAGTTAATTCAAATTCAAATTAATTCTTAATTAATTCAATTAAACCTTAATTAATTTAATTTTAATTAATTCTTGATTAATTCAATTAAATCTTAATTAATTTCAATTAAATCTTAATTAATTTTAATTAATTCTTAAATAACTTAAACTAAACTAAATAAAATTTACCCAAACCTGAACAATTAATTTAATAAAATTAAATATGTCAATGTGGGTTGGCATATTCGCGGGTTCACACGACATGTATCAAATCGGGAATTTGATACTTCTTTAGAAACTTAATTAAAAATTTTTGACTTGTTTGAATCATGCATTAATGTCATGAACATGCCTTTGCTATTTTTTTAAATGTATGCCATATTATTCATGTTTAATTTTATGCATAAATTAGAACGGCTAAAGGAAAAAGAATAGTTGAAACTTGAACAACCTAGTATTAGGTGGAGGTGAGATGATAGTACGTTAGGGAAGCCCCTCTAATATGGTCAAGTATATTCTACTTGGTCTGTTTAGTCTGGTGGAACTAGCCGAAGCTACCGATCCAAAACCTAAGCTAGTTAGACCAAAATTTTCCAAGAAGTAATTTGAAAATGAATTTTCGATAAAAGGCTTTGTCAAGGAAAGGGTTGATGATCCAATAAGGCTATGACCAAAGAAGCCTTTTGCCTCGCCAAGACCTGGAAGCCAATTACCGAAAATCAAATTCACTTTACTATATGATAAATTTGAATCTAACACAAGTTTAAATTAAATCATAGATTTAACAATGAATTAAGAAAAATGATTCAAGCATCTCACAATACACCTATAAGGCAACCATGCTTGTTGTATTGAGACATCTAAAATGGGTGAGATGTTAAGAACTAATAAATTGAAAAATATTTTTCAAAAATATTTTTTCAAAATGGTTAAAATATTTTTCTAAAAATATATTTTCAAAATAGTGCTTCAACATAATAATTTTTTATGAATTTCATGATTGTCTGATTGCGTATACATATTATAGATTTTCAAAAAGTATATTCCTTTTGAAAAATTGGTTGACTCACACAATTAGACACAAGCCTTCTAGGACAACACTAAAGTTTCTTAAGGCACTTAGATAGAGTCAAACGGTGTCGGGTACAGGGGAGTGTTTTTATTCTTTTGAAATGTTTTCCGAAAACTGTACTTTAAAACATCACTGTCATTTGAAAATATTTTTCGAAAACTGTGCTTTATATTACTATCACTTGTGTTTTCGAAAAAAAGGGTTATGCTTTAAAAAGTTATTCTCATTCCAAGTTGAATTTTCTAAAACCTTATCTTCTTAAAAATTACCATACTTCAAAGTTGTTCTTTTGATTTTGATAAACCCTAAAGACACAGAGGAAGTTTACTTAATGATCTACAAGGACTCCGAGGATGTGTCAAATTTAGGGGGAGTCTAAACCAAAAGAAATTATTTCTAACAAGTATTTTCTTTAACAATTATGTTTTTAATTATTAGATAATTCTTTTAGTCTAAGCCAAACCCTAAGGACTCAGAGGAAGAGTACTTGTGGTCAACAAGCTTCCTAGGACTGGGTCAAGTTTAGGGGGAGGTCAAATTAAAAGAATTATTGAATATTTCAAGGTGATATGTTTTCATGCACGGTATTTTCAAATCCTTCTGAAAACATAAGTAATTTTAAATCAGTCTTTTAAAAAAAATTATATATATTATTATTTTAAAAAAAATCAGTTTAAAATAATATTTTTCTTGAGTTTGGAAAAATTTCCAGGACACTTAAGGAAATGTCCTTGTAGTTAACAAGGTTCCTAGGATTGTGTCAGACTGGAAAAGAAACCAAGTCAAGTACAGTATTATGTTTTCAAAATGAGATTTCCTTACTATAAAATGCATAATATCTTTTAAAAATACTTAGATATTTCAAAAATTGCATAAGTATTTTCAATAGTACTTATATTGCATACTTGCATTTTTTTTCAAGCTCAAAATATGTTTCAAAAAGTACTTGCATTTTAAAATGTTCAAATTACTTGGTCAAAATATAATGCTATCGAAAGTACTAATATTTTCAAGAGTACAAATATCTTCTAAGTATTAACATGTTTCAAAGAACAACGTTATCCAATCTTTTCAAAAGTGGAAAAGTGTCGAGTTTTTTTTTTTCAAGTATTTTTCTAAAAAAATTGCACAAAATGCTTATGCTTATGTTTCAAGTGCATAAAATTCTTTCTGAGTAAAGATATACTTTCAAAAATTATACTAAGCACTTTCAAAAGTGTTTTCATTGTTGGTGCAAGCGTTTTTTTTGTGATTTTTGATGTATGACAAAGGGGGAGAGGTGCGCTTAAGTTAGAAAATTTTTGCTCTCTTACCGAAGGATCAAAAAGGAAAATCAAAATGTTTTTCAAAAAGGGGGAAAGTAAGCCTAAGTTAGAAGTTTTTTCTTTTTTTTCTCCCAAAGATCAAAATGTATTTTCAAAACTTAGAACTTTTTTCAAGGTTTAGCCCTTTCAACCAATCTAACTTAAGATATTGTCAAACATCAAAAAGGGGGAGATTGTTGTGCAAGTTGCATCAGTAATGTCCTCCTCTAAGTGTTTCAATGTTTGACAATATGCTTAAGTTGGTGATACATTGAACAAGGGAAGGGTGAGTGAAGAAAACTAGACCAAGGTGAACCAAAGTCCTAGTTAACCTAGGCACGAAGTCCTGGTTCAAAGAATTGGGCACTAAGTCCTGATCATGGATTGGGCACTAAGTCCTGGCCGAGGGCTGGGCACCTAAGACCTGACCGAGGGTTGGGCACCGAAGACCTGGTTCGGGGAATTGGGCAAGGGTTGGGCACCGAAGACCTGGTTCGAGGAATTGGGCACTAAGTCCTGGCCGAGGGTTGGGCACCGAAGTCCTGGACCTAGGGTTTGGGCACGAAGTCTTGGTCCGAGGGATTGAGCAACTTAGCTGAGTGATGACTAAGGACAGAAGTAGAGACGGGTCGAGGTTCAGACGTCTCGAGATCCGAGAGTATCGGAAGCTAAGAAAAAGTCCACCCGAATGGACTGGGTGACAACCGTCTCCTGAAAGGAGTAGGTGAAAGGCGCGTTCCCGGGGGTGGAAACTTGCGTCGGTTCGACTTAGGGTTTCATGGAAATCCGAAGTCGGAACCAGGTCCTTAAGGTTAAGAATGTGTGTATATTTGCTTTGTAGTTTTGTATCTTGCAGGTACCTAGAATGGAAGACAAAGGAGACAAACAACATGGCTGGAACTCAGCCAGCTAGGCGCCCCCATTGAAGGGGGCGCCCTAAAGGATCTAGGCGCCCCTATCAACAAGGGTGCCTCAGTCAAAGAAGAAAAGCAGGTTCAGTCAAAGAAGGCAGAACAGGGTTCCATTCAGGCACCCCCATCCATACAGGCGCCCTGGTTGAAAGCTGTATTTGCTGCTGCGAGTTCGAAGCAGAGATAAGCCTTCATTCAGGCGCCCGAGACCATACGGGTGCCCCCATGAGCTCAGGCGCCCCTGTGAAGATGGATAAGTGTTGACCAAGCCTGCGGATAAGAGATCGCGCAGGAAAGGCCACGTGTAGGCGCCCCCATCGACACAAGCGCCCCCATGGGTGCTATAAAAGGGGCTTCGACCCCAAGGCTCTAAACACAACTTCCAAGATCCATTCTGAGCTTGTTGACTGACGACAAAGTGCTAACGATGAGGCTCTATGACCGAGAGGCTCTAGGAGGAAGTGCACGGCACTTCGGAGGTCCAGATCGGCCGAGTCTTCGACCATTTCATTTTGGTTTGCTTTAATTATTCTGCATTTAATTTCCTATATTTTGATTGTAATTATTGCACTGTAAGACAGGTTTCTCCACCTCCGGAAAGTCCGAAAAGGAGACCAATAGTGTACGGGCGTTCCCGTGCTTAGGCCTTGGATGTACTGACCCTGGGGGGTTGGGAACCAAGCAAAATCCCGTATGCAATCTGTCGTCTGTCGTTCTTTACTTTACTGTTTTATATTCCGCTGCTACTAACGCTTTGTTTAGAACGAATCTCAAAGTGTTGAACTAACGAAAAGTTTACGAAGTTTCAGAAGATTTTTAATGGTCGATATTCACCCCCCCCTCCTCTATCGACGGCACCGGTCCTATAGGAAGGACCCAAAGAAGAATGGAGGGAGGTTGGGAGCGAGGAGGTCTAGATCCACCCACAATAGGCGGGGAGAGTTACGAGGATTGCCACCGACCTTGCACCGGAGCTGAGAAGCCGTCTGATTGACTGCCTGCAGAGCCATCGAGATGTGTTCGCCTGGGCTACCGAGGAAATCAAAGGGGTCCCCCCCATCTCTAGCCATGCATTCCTTGCATGTGATCCCTAGAGCTCAGCTGGTGAAACAGGGGCAAAGGCATTTTGCACTCGAGCAAGACAAGGCTATCAGAGAATAAGTCAGCAAGCTGTTAAGAGCCGGGCACATAAGAGAAGTTCAATTCCTGGGCTGGTTAGCTAATGTAGTCCTTGTCCCTAAGTCAGGGAGTAAATGGCGGGTATGTATTGATTTTCGAGATTTAAATAAAGTCTGCCCTAAGGATTGTTACCCCTTGCCTCGAATAGACCGGTTAGTAGATTCTACAGCCGGTTGTGATTTCATTTCGATGTTGTATGCTTATCAAGGCTACCATCAAGTTCCTCGTGCTCCCGAAGACCAGGAGAAAGTCAGCTTTGTGATAGTAGATGACACATATTGCTATAATGTCATGCCTTTCGGATTGCGCAACGCTGGGGCAACTTACGAGTGGATGATGGACAAGATCTTCAGGTATTAGATTGGGAGGAACATCGAAGTGTACATGGACAATATCCTGGTCAAGACGACAAGGGAAAGGACATGATACTTGACTTAGAAGAAACGTTTGCCGCCCTGAGGGCCAACAAGCTAAAGTTGAACCTGCTAAGTGCCTGTTCGGGGTGAAGAGTGACCGGTTTTTGGGATACATGGTGACAGAGAGGGGAATCGAGGCTAATTCAGAAAAAGTGAGGGCTATTCTAGATATGTCATCCCCTCGCAACTTCAAGGAAGTACAATGGCTGAATGGTAGAATTACAGCTCTGTCCAAGTTTATCTCCAAGTCTGCAGACAGGACCCTACCATTCTTCAAGATTTGAGAAAGGCAGTCAAGTTCGACTGGGATGACTAATGTGAGAAGACATTTGTCAAACTAAAGGCCTATCTCACCAAACTCTCCATCCTCTACAAGCCAATGGAGGGGGAGACATTATTTGTCTGCCTATCTGCAGCAGAACAAGCGGTGGACTCTGCGCTCGTCCGAGAAGAAGGCATGGTGCAATATCCCATCTATTTCTTCGGACATCTCCTGAAGGATGTCGAGACGTGATACACTATGATGGAGAAGTTGGCCTATGCTCTGGTCTTAATGGCTCGGAGGCTAAGGTCATACTTCTTAGCACATCCTGTCATGGTTCTCACCAACAGCCTGCTCGGACGGGTCCTCACCAATCCCGAAGCTTCAGGTCGGCTGATCAAATGGACTACAGAGCTAAGTGAATACGGGATTGAGTACCAGCCTCATACCGCTATCAAGGCACAAGCGCTCTCAGATTTTATGCTTGATACTGCCCCAGAGCCCAAGGCTGAGGGACTCTGGACGATCTATGTAGACGGGTCTTCCAACAGCAGACACAATGGAGTCGGGGTGTTAATGGTCTCCCCCAAAGGGGATACATTACATTTATCTATTCGTCTCCACTTCAAAGCTACCAACAATGAAGCAGCATATGAGGGGATCCTAGCAAGCTTGCAAGCAGCCAAGCATGTGGGAGCTACTCGGGTCGTTGTACATTCGGACTCTCAGCTCGTGGCACAACAAATAAAAGGCGACTTCGAAGTAAAGTGTGAACGCCTGCAGAGGTATGTGTCCCTCTATGAGCAGCTAAAAGCTTCCTTCACATAGGTTATCATGCAGAAGATCTCCCGGGCAGACAATGTCAAGGCAGATGAGCTAGCCAGGCTGGCTAGCTCCATCTCGGCCTGGCAGCTAGACACACCTAGTGCCCCGGAAGAGACCATTGCTCAGATTGGAGAAGGGGCAAAAGGCAACACCATAGCCGATTGGAGAGATCCATATGTAGAGTTCCTACGCAGCGGGAGCGCTCCAAGCATGGATCAAGGGATCCGATTATTCCAGTGTCGGGCTGCCAGATTCACATTGGTCAGAGATCAACTATACAGGAGGGTCTTTTGCCCGACCGCTCCTCAAATGTGTCAGGTCAGAGGAAGCCGATTATGTGATGCGAGAAGTACATGAAGACATTTGCAGAAGCCACATTTGGGGAAGGTTTCTGTCTAGGAAGATTATCCTGGCAAGATACTTTTGGCCCACTCTAGAGGTCGACGCTCTAAAGTTTGTGGCCGGATGCGAGGCCTGCCAGAGACATCAGCATGTGACTCATCGACCGACCGAGCCCCTACGAGTCGCCATAGTGTCCTGCCCCTTCGATCAGTGGGGAATGGACATTATAGGCCCATTCCACATAGGACCTCAGCAAAAGAAGTTCCTGCTAGTTCTCGTGGACTATTTTTCCAAATGGGTGGAAGTGGAGCCTCTGGCACACATTACGGAGGTCGCGGTGATGAAGATCCTATGGAAGGATATTGTCTGCACATATGGCATCCCCCACAAACTGGTGTCGAACAATGGAAGGCAGTTTGTCGGGCGCAAACTCAATGATTGGTGCAAGGGGCTAGGTATTCGCCAAGCCTTCATGTCGGTCACGTACCCTCAGGGCAATGGTCAAGCTGAGTCGTTAACCGGGAAATCCTCAGAGGACTCAAGATAAAACTAGATCCCCTTGGAGGCAGCTGGGGCAAGGAGCTCCCCAACATCTTGTGGTCCTACCGTACCACTCCACGAGAAGGGACTGGCCAGAGTCCTTTTCAGCTGGTGTATGGATCTGAGGTCGTGATTTCGATGGAGGTAGGTGAGGAGTCCGTCCGGAGGCAGTACTATAACAAAGAGGACAATCATCAAGAGCGGCTGATCGACCTCGATCTCATGTTAGAGGTCCATGATAAAGCAGTCGCCCGATTAGAAGCGTACCGACAACGCATGCAACAAGCCTACAATCGCCGGGTAATTGCCCGCAACTTTGAAGTAGGAGACAAGGTCTGGAAGAGGATCAAACCAGTCGGCGACCTGGGGAAGCTGGAGCCTCAATGGGGCGGACCCTATATCATCACCAGAAAGCTCACAGGAGGCAGCTACTATCTGGAGGATGACAAAGGCAAATGGCTGGAGAGGCCATGTCATGCCAATTATCTCCGACCTTATCGTACTCGGTGAGATTTTGAGTTGTTCACATAAAACTTATATTCTTTTGGCACTGCCTTGCAGTTCAATAAACAAAGAACCAAATGAAATATTACTTGAAGAACACCGATTACTTGCCTGTTAAAACCCTACTACCTCGTGGTGCTGCGGATGCCCGAGGTGAGTAGGCTTGGTCCGGGTGCTGCGGATGCCCGACCAAGAGCTGTTAAAACCCTACTACCTCATGGTACTGCTGATGCCCAAGGTGAGTAGGCTTGGTCCGGGTGCTGCGGATACCCAACCAAGAGTTATTAATGTTGGGTTTTAGGCCCTTGGATTGTGCACATAGAATCTATTTGTTGCCGTGTCCTCGGATTAAAATTTCATTAATTTAAATTAATCCGGACACATATGAAACTTCCAAGCGACCGTTTCATTGTCGTGCTAATGACTTGAGCGATCGCTTGAACAAACTTGTTGTTCAATCAATTCGACTCTTCTAGTCGGTTAGTCGCAGAAAAGACAACGACGTAAGATCGCCGGTTTTTGTGTTTTACAATCAGGGTTCAAGTTAATTAATGAATAATTAACAACAACGAGGAAAGATAAAGAACAAGAATGAATAAGATAAATTCATACCTCTTGATCTTCTATTGTATGACCTCCCTCTTCTTGGAAGTCGTGTGGGCGACGATCTCCCAAGAATTGAAGCCTCCTAGACCGCTCTTCTCTTCTCTCTTACTTGCACCAACCTCCAAGAGGAAAGACCCTCTTCTCCTCTTCTCTTCTTTGCCGCCGGCCATCACCACCTTCTCCTTCTTTGTGCCACCGGCCACCAAGGAGGAATCACCTCCAAGATTGTGTCACCTCTTGAGAAGGAGAAGGAAGAATCAAGAGAAGAGGAAGCTCTCTTCCTCTTCTTTGTGTTGCCGCCGAAACCCTAGGGAGAGGGGAGAGGGGCGCCGACCAAACGAGAACCAAGGAAAGAAAACCAAGGAAGAGATATTAAACCGAAGCTTTATAAACCAAAGAAGTTATTATTTTGGGTCTAGGCTTCATGAGGTATTTATAGGCTACAATAGGGACCATGAGGAGGAGTTGGTTCTTGGCCACCTAACAGATTTTTTTTAGCCACAAAAATTTTTTAGCTACAAAAAATTTGTAGCTACAAAACCGGATCCGTTAATAATGATCCAATCCACTAAAGGATCATTATTGAATTACCAACCCCCATAATAAAATATGGGCTCCAATATATTATTTGTACAAAATTCTCCCCGTGTTTAAGATATCGCATGTTCGTTAATTAGTTAATTAATCTGACAATTAATTAATTAACTTCTAACTCCATGAGTAGTACCACTCAACCTTATTATTATGCCGGACCAAGTCCACCTGCAGGGTTTACATGATAAACTTTAAGAGCTCCTCAAGGGGACACCATCATCCTAAAATAGGACACGGTTTCCTCCTATAATCAACGTCACACCATGCAAATAATATTATTTTCTAATTTACCGAGCCTATCGATTTAATGAATAAATCTCGCCCACTAGTAAATCAAAGAAATAAATACTAAGTGCATGTGCCCGTTATTATATCGGGATTAAGAGTATGTACAAAATAATATCTTGAGGTCTGATTCAATTATATAGTCAGTATAAATTGAATCACCTCAAAGTCGGTCCGCTCAATACACTCAGAGTGTACTAGTGTAACTCTATGGTCAAGACAGACCATATCAAATTACACTATAACCATGTCAATGGTTTGTCCAAGACCATCTAGGTTGTGAGACTCTTCTTATACTCTACAAGGGATTGATAACATGATCTTCTGTGTGACACCACACACCATGTTATGTACAGTGTAAAGTATTAGACAACATGCACACACATATATACAGATATAAAATGCAATCATGATCATGTGATTCTTATTCCAAAATGCAGATGTCCATACAAAAAGGCTAGGCTCTTAGTATACATCCTAACAGTTAAAACCCTATTATCTCGTGGTGCTGCGGATGCCCGAGGTGAGTAGGCTTGGTCCGAGTGCTGCGAATGTCCGACTAAGAGCTGTTGAAACCCTACTACCTCGCGGTCCTGCAGATGCCCGAGGTGAGTAGGCTTGGTCCGGGTGCTGCAGATGCCCGACCAAGAGTTGTTGAAACCCTACTACCTTGCGGTGCTGCGGATGCCTGTGGTGAGTAGGCTTGGTTTGGGTATTGCGGATGCTCGACCAAGAGCTGTTAAAACCCTACTACCTCGCGGTGCTGCGGATGCCCGAGGTGAGTAGGCTTGGTTCGGGTGCTGCAGATGCCCGACCAAGAGCTGTTAAAACCCTACTACCTCACGGTGCTGCGCATGCCCGAGGTGAGTAGGTTCGACCCGGGTGCTACGGATACCCGACCAAGAGCTGGCTAGAAGAACATGGCAGAGTTTATTTCTTTGTGGCTATCTAGTGAAGACTTGTATTGATGTTTAGCCGCTTATTGGCCACTAAGTTCTGGGGTTCTTGAGCTAAAGGTCATCCTTGCTGCGATGGTGACCCTTTGGTCCGTGGCTAGAAATAAAACGATCTTACTTATGAAGGGTCATGTGAATTCACAAGGAGACATAGATTAAAAGAAGAAAAACTCTGAGTACACAAAGGAAAGGGACAACAGTGTTCCATTAAAAATTCCGATTTACATTTAGTAGTTACACTCACAAACAACAAAGCAAAGTACAGAGAGATACAACTACTCTAGCTCCTCCCTCTGGGTCGACGCTTGTCTCAGTCAGGTCCTCCCCGACCTGCTCGGCTTCACCTGGGGCTTCCCTCGGGGTTGCTTGCTCCTTGGACTGAATGGTTGCTCTGCAATGACCTCGCTCCTCGAATCGGGGAAGAACACGTTCTACAATTCCCTTGCCCCCCCCCCCACGTCGAGGACAAATGATGCATAAGGAGCAAAAAAGAAAAAGATACTCAAGACAGTAGGCCAAAAAATGTTTTCATTACGTTCAAGATGGTTACATATCTGGCGCATTAGAAAAAAATGAAAAAATTACTAAGAATAAAAAACAAAAAGAAGGCAAGGCCCGAGGTGGGGAAGAGCTCTATATTTCCTGCTCTTCGGGCACAGCTCATCCCAGACCTAGCCAATGCTCAGGGCACTCTGATCTGCGTCTGGTTTCAGTAGTTGGGCCTTTCTCAATTGGCTGATAGCACCGTTGAAGCCCTGTTTTAGGCGCTTCAATACCTGCCCAGCCAAAAGGTCGCCGAACTCGTCAGCCTACAAAAATCTGGCCTTGAACTCTACCTCAGCCTTGGACAGTTGAGCTACTTGGTCGGTCTTATACTTCTATAGTTCAGCTTCAACATCCTTCTTGCAGACTCGGCCACCTCCCAAGACAATCGATCCTAAGCCCCTAGAGCTTCCTTGAGTTTTTGAGAGGTGGTCGAAGCCTTGTCCTTGGCTCGGGTGGCTTCCTCCTGGAGGTCGGATGCATATGCAGCTGCCAGCTCTATTTCAGACACTTTAGTGGCTAGCTGGCGGTCCTGTTCTCTGGTCTGATCCTCCAGAGTCTTCGTTGAGGACTCCAGGAGCTGGACGCTGGCAGACAACTCCTTCATCTGGGTTTGGAGTTGGTCCCGCTCCTGGGTCAGCTTCTGTAGGTCATCGGAGAGGACCTGATTCTTCTCCGACAGGGAGCGTTCCTGGAGGCAGTAACCATGCAGAGTCTCTTCAGAGGTCAGCAGGGTGTCGAGGCAATATTCTACCTTCACCCTTAGGGTCCTGCTGACCTCCAGCTGTAGGAGACCTGCCTCGCAGGTGTTGGGACCGGGTGCATGTTGACATGGATGCGGGTTTGTAATTTTAAAATTAATTACGTGCAGCGGAAGGTTTAGCATAAATAATTTCTCAAATTATTTAACCACACATCTAAGCATGCAACTTTATCTTGTGTAGACATGATCATATATTTAAAATTTTGCAGAAACGTAAACTAATTTACTTATTACCTCGCGTAACTCGAAGGAAGGGACGAGATCCAACCGTAAGAGTCCCTCGGAAGCTCCGCCTCTACTCGCGTCCACACCGAGTATCTTCGGGATGATCTCGCAAAGCCACGTGTTTCGTGTTCTCGAGAACTACTAGATTCTCCGAGAACGCGACAAGAAAAACCAAGAGAGAAGTAATCACATCGAAAAAACTCACCACCAAGGTTGGTCGGAATCACAATTCCGGCGAGAAGGAGGAAGATGACTTGCGCCCAATCCCAAGGTGATAATGGCCGAAGAGGAAGATCGTCCCAACGGAAGAACTTCGTCACCTCGGTGCTTCTCCTTGTGCTCACGGCAAGAAGAAGGGAGAAGAGCCTTGTGGCCGGCCAAGAGGAAGAAGGGAGGAGAGGGAGAGAGCCCAGGCAAGAATACTTCGATTGATTTCCAAGCCTTGCCTTGGGTCCTTTATATAGTGGCCTCTCAACCGCCAAGTCTCTTTTTTCTTATGGAATAAATTTTCTATGACTTATTCCATCATGCCAAGTTTTATCATATTTTAATTCATGATAAAACCGACCAAGTCTCCTTTTTTCTTATGGAATAAATTTTCTTATCATGGTAAATCAATCCATGATTGATTTTATAAAATAAAATAAACCAATCCATGGTTCATTTTAATTTCCATGAAAAATAAACCAAACCTTGGTTTATTATATAAAAATTTATATCATCCATAATTTTATAAAACAAACCACACAATTGGTTTATTTTATAAATTGAACCAAAAACTTGGTTCTCTCCCTTTGTTGTGGCTGGCCAAGCAAAGAGGATGGAGACCCTCTTTGGCCGGCCCATCCAAGCCACGCCCCAATGAATTAAACTTATTTAATTCATCTATTAAGTCTTCAAAAGACTTAGCCATTTTACGCTTCCGATGCGTCTCTGAAAAATTCAGATTCGACTTATCGTTTGGCTTAACCAAACTTAATCTCTCTTGATTGGAAAATCCAATTTTTAACTCGTTTTAAATCCCTCGGATTACTCGTAGTGCGTGTGACTAAATAGGCATTCGATTTATGTTGGCCGTCTATAATTAACCAATTATAGAACAATCATGAGTGGCACCTAGTAGTACATCATGATCCCCAATTAATCGAAAGATCAACGGTTGACCTCAGAAACTATTCTGAAACCCTTCAGCAACTATAATGAATCGTGCCCCATTCCCTTCACCATCTTATACCCACTTGGTTTAGAACATGGTCTATGTGTGTCAGTCCCCACTAGGCTAACTACGTCACACCTAGCCCAAGTAACGTTTTCTCGTCCTACGGATTCTAATTACTCTCATGTATTTAAGAGATTCATACTCTGAACATGTCATGCTCTGGCCAGAGGCTTCGAGTAACAATCCGACGATAGGCCTTGGGTATACATCTCCTCGCAAGGAGTGGTAAATCCTTTGTAGGCTGTTCAAACATCTTTGGGCACTTCGGCTTATACCCAATCATCCTGGGTCCACACCTCCTTGGAGATGCTTGCTTAAGATGTCAAAGTATAAGTCTCCATAACCAAAATGACTTGAACACCGCAAGTCAAAGGAACATCGCACTTAAGCTGCAGTAAGAACTTCATTGACATATCTATATATAGACTACTATATGAAGTTTTACAGTCAGTCACTCCAATGAACTAGTTCCCTTAACTAGCATTCAATGTCACCAACCAGTGAGAATCAGCTGATTAGAGAATAACCCATGCTAGTCTCAACAGAATTGATAGTGTCCGTATTTATCAATTCATCGACTAGGGACAATTTCAATACTTCACAATTGCACATGTAGAGATAATCACTAGTTGTGAATTCATCACAAATTCTCTCATGCTGTGAATTGTATTGCGAACATTTAGTAAATGAGTTTAAGATCTCAATCAAATACATAAACATGTATACTCAAATAGTGAATATTCATTTATTAAAATAAATGATTATAATCATAAGGCAATTGCCTTAGGACACTTTTCTCATATCACTAACAGCAGGCACGGCCAGTCTCCGCTTCTGATTCCGCCACTCGCCAGAGGAGGTCTTCGTTACCCCTCGGGAGCACAACAAGTGGCTCGTAGTGGCACAGTTAGAAGCGACCTACAATATAGAAGAGTGACAGTTAGAGCGTGTAAAAAGAAAATTTAAGAGAGGGGGAGAAAGTTAAAGTGCAACTACCGTCAGCAGAGACTGGTGTAGCATGCTCAGAGACCTTGCTGACCCAGCCAAGCTCCTCAGCTGGGTAGGAGGGGGAAGAAGTTCCTCTGCAACTTGAGTCAACGGGCTAGGGATGTTCCTGGGGTCGGGGACGTCTTCCTCCGAGCTAGACGTCCCCTACTGTCCGTGACTTTCGAAGGGGATGCCTTTATTTGGATGGACTGGGAACCTTTGGTTGTCACTTTCATTGTCACCGGGGCCTTCTGGTGGGAGCGAGGCACACCGGGCAGCACCTCCTTGCCTCGCCAAGTAGCTGGAGTATCGGTTAGGGCGGCTGGATCAAGGGCTTCCAAATTAGTGTAGATCCTAGAAGGAGAGGAGGGTTTCTTCTGAATTCTCTTGGACAGAGGCACCACGTCCTCCTCATCAATGGCGAGTGGAAGCTCCGAGGATGTGGTCTTCCTCAACCTCTTCAAGGGGGTTGGCTTCTGGGCAAGCTGTTTCCGCCGCTTCTTCTCGATTGCCTTGGGCACCGATTTCTCGACGGGAAGCGCATGCATGGTCTCCCCATCTCCTATTTAGACGAGGGAGGAAGGGGAATCCCCTTTAGGCTTGGTGAACAACTCAACTGCCCCGGAACCCTTGGGTGGCTCTGGGGCTTCCCGGTCTTCTGACCATTCGATCGCCTCCTCGAAGCCCTCGTCCGGGACGCCCACCAGGACGGAAGAAACTGGAGCGGGAACCAGAGTCTGCTCGTTGGCTTGCTCCCACTTCAGGAGCAGGTTAATAGCTCGGGAAAGTATTATGTCGTCTGTAAAATAAAGACAAAAGGGTATCAGTTAGAATCAACAAAGAAATTTGCAGAAAAGGAAACTTACGGAGGTTGGAGCTAACGCTCGTGACTTTAGGGTTGAGATCAACCCTGTAAAGAACCTCCTCGCATTGTACTAGCTTGAGGCCTTGGAACTTCATCTCGGCCAGGATACCCCTAGCCCTCTGGTACCCTGCGTACTGCTAGAAGTCGCCGAGGTCCGAGATGGGCAGCAGGCTCTCACTCCAACGATTAGGGCTGAAGGGGCGCTGAGGGAGTCGAATAAAGAAAAAGCGCTCCTTCAATCCCTTATGGGAGGAAGGATGACTCCCTAGGAACCTATGGCCGGTGTGAGTGGTAAAACTAAAAGCCCCCCTGGATGCTAAAGTAGGGAAGAAGAAGAAATAGAAGAAGCGGGGGGTCAAAGGGATGTTAAAAAGTTTTAAAAGGGCAAACACCCCGCCCATCTAAGCAAAGGCGTTTGGAGCCAATTGGTGTAGGGGAATGTCAAAGTAAGTGACGATACTCATGAAGAAGGGGGGAATAGGAAAATGAAACCCTAACTCTACTTGCCCTAAGAAAAAGGTGAAGAAACCTAAGGGAGGTTCCACGGGTGACTGACCTAATATAGAGACTTCCACCTCCAAGTCCACCGAGATACCATACTTCTCGTGGGCGGCCTGGAGGGTCTGTAACCTAACCCTAGAAGAGATGGTCTCATACCATTCCGGGTGATAAGTATGTCACCCTGAGTGATCTTCACCCTTGCCTTGGTCTTCTTCTTCCTCCCTACTAGACCCATGATGGTAAATGAAGGGAGAAGACGGTAGGAGAAGACTTACACTTTGAAGGGATGCAGTGGCAAGATGAATGGAGGGCGAGCAAGGATGTTGACAGCAGGTAAGGCAAGAAGGCGGAAGGGCACTGTTGCATCTGTTTTATAGAGGGAAGCCGCCCTCGTGTGAGCAATCGGAGCGGGGCACGTCGACGGCGCTGGTTACACATCTCGAGGCGCTACCCCTCCTTACGGTCATCGCTTCACATGGCCCTACGTTGCATAGCAGTGGGAGATCGCTGTGCAGAGAATAGTGGAATATGTGGTGAGGCTGTATTCGCGGGGGCACCTTGTCGCCATTAAGAGATCTCATGCGCCTTTAATAGGCCATGGATAACTATCATGCACTGCATTGAAACTCACAGGGATTTTGGGACTAAGTCAAGAAATCGCCTGGGATCCAGGGGCGAATGTTTCGATTACTCCGACCCGACAAGCCACCGGTAAGGCAATAATGGATATACGGACCCACCGCGGCATAGCTTCTTCGTTACACCACTAGTCTAATCAGTCATCCTCACTTCCTTCGATTAGACTTGAAGAGAGGGACTTGTGATGAGGTTGAGCACCCTGTGGTTGACACGTGGACTGAAGAAGCTATGTGGCAAGATCCACCAAGTCTGAACGACTCTCTCTCTCTCTCTCTGACTCCCGAGACCCCCTCAGGAAGGTAGGCTCCCGAGACTACCTCAGGCAAGCCTACTCTTGAGATCACCCCAGGAAAACATATGTCTGAGATCACCTCGGGAGGATAGGTCCCTGAGATCACCTCGGGAAGACAGACGCCCGGGACCCTCCCGGACCAAAGGACCCCGAGATCACCTAGGGGTAGCGGAGCCCAAGGATCATCTTATCCAGTAGCCCGACCTCAAGTAATCGTCTCCTTTTTGTAGATCTGCGGATAATTATCACCAATAATTATGGGATAATCATGACCCATAATATGCAGCCATTAAAGTCTTAATTTTCACAACGACCTGGATTTAATCACTGCAAGGACTGTTACAAGGATTATCTAGCAACCAACAATTGAGGGGGTGTGGAGAAGAACGTGGGGACACGTGTGACTGCCGCCTCAAGTATATAAGGTATTCCAACCCCTCAGGTAAAGGGGTTACGCTCATCTTACTCATACTTCACGTTAGTTCTTTCACTCTCAGAGACTCTCGTACTGACTTGAGCATCGGAGTGGGCTCCACCGGACAATCTCCGGCGTGTTTCCATTAACGCTCGTGTTAATCTCGCAGGGTAGGAACTCTTCCCCTCTCATCATCGTCCTCGTGGGTTGGACTCTGATGACTGGCCGCCTGCGTCGATTCCTTCCGGAATAGTAATGTTGTTTATGAAGGTCCTTATTTGGTGTGAACTTAAAGTAGTCAAAGACACTCATCTTTGTTCACCTACTTTAGGCATATCTATACAACAATGGTTATTTATTGATAGTAGAAGTTATTTATCTACAACAGTGCTTACTTGAATATTCTTAATTCTTATAGCAATTTAGCAATAATTAATTATGTTACTATCATCGATGAGGTACTATCTTTTATTTGTAGTAGATCAAAGATAATATTTTAATAATTTTAAATTTTGAAAACAAGAAAAATGCAGAAAGAATGAAGTTGGATGTATAAAAAGAACTTAACATCAGGTTTAACTGATGAGTTTAATTGAGTGTAATAATTTTTGAATTTTGCTTATAGTAATGTTGAATTTATGGATGATAATAAGTTAAGGTATTCATGTAGAAAGTGTCATAATGATAATTTTTTTCAGAGTGATAAAGTTTGAGAACGTCTTTGTAGATTTAATTTCCCCCCCCCCAAATTACTATAATTGTATGTGTTATGGTGGACAATTCATATCTGATGAAGAATATGAAAGAAACATACAAGTCTCAGTTAGTGGGGATAGGGGTTATTATGATCAATTAAATCCATGTCTGAGGATGGGCTAAGTAGACTAAATAGGGTAAACCTTACCCTACTTAACTCCTTAGACCAAGTTTTCCCAATGTACTATCATTTCGTCTCACCCTGATGCTAGGTTGGGCAATCCTCAATCAAATCTAAGTCTTTATCTAGCCATTCTAAGTTAAGCAAAAAGCAATATAGACATACAAAAATAATAAATCAATCAAACGTGCATATCATGAAATGATAGTTTTTCTATTGGCTCCCATGGGTCATAACCTTGATAATATCTATCTAGGTAATGGATTTCACCCTTGGAGATCTAATAGTAGTTTGATCCAACTTGATTAATCAAGCTTGTTTTAGAGACTCATACTTGAATTTGGTTTCTATTTTGATTTAATATTGACAAGTAAGATTTAAATCCGTGAGTTAGTCATGTGTCCTAGTCCAAATCGATTGTATATAACCCTTTGTTTCCCTAGTATCATATCGAGATACTTGGAAGCCTCAGTGAATTGTTCCAATGAATTTCTAAGTTCTTTGATTTGAGTTTTTAAAGTGGAATTTTCTTCCTCAAGTTGTTGGACTTGAGTTGAAGTTCCACTTTGAACTGGTTCAGTCAAATAACATGGGTTAGTCTCGTTTTTAATGGCTTTTACCTCCTTTTGAAGTGACTTGACTCGGATGTTGGATTTGGCTAACTTACAAGTTAAATACAAGATTAAATTATATGATTTATCTACTAAAGCATAACTTAAATTGGGGTTTGACTCTTCAAAAACGGATACGGATATGTGGCTTCTCTCAGACTCGGTCTCCAATTTGGTGTTGGACTCGGTGTCATTTACTTCCTCCTATGCCGGTACTGTGAGGAAACTTGCTTGGGCTAGTTCTTCATCTGTGTCATTTGACAAAGATTCATCCCACATTACTTGAAGTGCCTTCTTCCTTTTTTGCTTCTTGCTTCTTTAAATTTGGACACTCCAACTTGAAGTGCCCTTTTTGCTTGCACTCGTAGCAGGTTACCTCGGGCATGCTTTTTGGAGTCTAACTTGATCCTGATTGAGTGCCTTTTGATTGGATCACCTTCTTGATCACGTTTTTGGTGAGTCCTTCCTTTTGTTGCATAATTTTTGAACTAGACTAACTAGTTCGGTGGTGATGTCATCGTCATCTTCGAAATTTGACTCAACTTCATATTCAGGCTCGAGTCATAGCTTTTGTTTCGGCGCCTTCGTCTTGATTTTCCTTGCAATCAAATCAATCTCTTTCTCAGCAAGGTCTACAATAGTCTATTCATGCAATTCAAATTTTGAAAAAAGTTAATCTAATCTAATAAGCGAAAGACCCTTAGAAACTTATAAGCATCTACCATAGATACCCATAAAGTATTCCTTAGAAAAGCATTTAGGGTGTACCTGATAATGTCGCAATTTTCTACCTTTTGTCTGATAGAGTGAAGGTCATTCAGGATATCCTAAATCAGATAGTGCTACTGACTTGCCGACTCTCCATTCTGCATCTTTATATTATATAAGTTATTTAAAATTAAATTATGCTTACTAACCTTTGTATCGAAGGTCCCTTTGTGTAGCTCGATCAACTTCTCTCATAGGTCCTTGGCACTTTTGAAGGGTCCGACTCAGTTCAGCTCCTCTTTGGTTAGACCGTACTAAAGAGTTTAAGTAGCCTTTGCATCCGCCTCGATTTTCTTCCTCATGTGGGGGCCCCAGTTCTCACATCCCACTGGTACTCCGTTTCCGTTGACAGGTAGTGAAAACCCGGTCTGGATAATAATCCACGTTTCCACCTAGGTCTTTAGGTGAAATTCCATCCCCTTCTATTATCCGAAATCCTCGCTGGAGAAAAGGTAGGTGGACGATACTGTAGCCTTCTTGATGGGTTATTAAAAGTAAATCTCGCACACAAAAAAATAATAAAGAAAGTACCAAGACTTAGTCTTGGATTAGCAGTGCGGGAGAATTTTACCAAAAGAAATAAAACTATCTCAAGTGGTATTGCACTAACTTTAAGAATCGAAAAAACATAAATGAAAAGAATTTTACCAGAAGGTGTGATTACACTGATTCTGATTGACTACAAAAAACTAAAAATAGTAAAAAGAAAAAGAAAAAAAACTTGCTCGAAAGATGGTTGCAACAATTCAGAGCGCCCCTGCTGTTATATCAATTGTAGGATCAAAAAGTGCAAGGGAGGGGTGAATAGCGCGGGTCACTTTTTCATAATTTCGTAAAACTCAAGAGATAATGTAACGAAAATAAAAGATAAGAAAAACCACAAAGTGACACAATTTATGTTTACTTATTTCACAGCTCGGTGATTGTTAGTCTACGGCTTGTACTTGCTGAGTACTTCTGTTGGGAAATTCACTAAAGCACGATGAATTACAAAAGTTCAGTACAATACGATAAGTAAGTTGTACCGACAACAGAAACGAATCAAAGATGAGGCATTGCCGCGTTGGTTGTTGGAGCAGCATTTTGGTGTTGTAGAGTAGTCTTTGGAGTAGCACGCAAGCACATAAGTCATAGAGGATGTTGTACTGAAGCTTTCAGCCGATGCTCTTTTATAGCCTTATCTAGGCGCCTAGACTCAACCTAATCTGATCCGTCTTTGTTGGTGATTATACACCTACAGGTGCCTGGATCCCTTCCCGACGTTGATGGCTCTCAATACTAGTGTCACAAGTGAGCCTCAAATTTAGAAATTTATAACTGAAAACCCTTGGCTAGCAAGATTAAATGTAGAATAGGGGTCTCAAGTCGTATTTTTCCAAGACTAGTTGGGAGTGTTTGAATCAAGCTCGAGTTTGTTTGTCGTTAAATGTTTTGGGGTTTTTGAATAATATGGGGGGTTTTGTTTTGCAAATAAGATTGAGAATATAGTGGAAATGAAATAGCCTTAACTAGACAAACTTAAACTAGGAAATTGCAATTATTGAACTTAACCAACTAGAAAATTAAGCAAGTCAATACGAAATTGCAAGATTAAAGATAAAACTGATATCAATTGCAAAAATACACTAAATCTGAATCTAACTTCGTAAATGAGAGATTTGAACAAGCTGAACATTCAAAACAGGGGTAAATTGTGTAGAGAATTTCCTGATCGGTCGACAGACCGATCAGGTACCAGACGGATCGATCGTCAGACCGATCAGTAGCTATCTGGATCAGTCGAGCGGACCGATCAGTAGCTGAAACGCGAATGAAAATGATTCAAAACAGACTAGAACAATTCAGAATTGAATACAGGAATGAAATCTACAGCTAATTGACACCAGTTCAAGTTCTTCACCGAGATTTTCTCCTTGCCGTCACACAAGGATCGAGTTCGGAACCCCCTCACTCGAGATCCGGACAGAAATTAGCTGCCGTGACAGAGTTGCGAAGCTTGGATGTGTAATCTGAACTCCTCCCGATCCTTCCTTCCGTGATGATTTGTATGGTGAGTGATAGCTCAAGGAACCTCGAATCAACTCAGAGAACCCCCCTGGCTTGGCCCGATTGATGGAGAGTGGAATCAAACGAAGGTTGGTCGGATAAAGCTAGCTCGCGGTGAAACCCTCGCCGGAGCTTTCAGATACGAATGGATTGCAAACCTCTTGCGAAACTGACCTTGACGAATTGAAAACTGAAGAAGTTCTTGATCTGGGTGGTCGCGTGCGATCGGAATTGAAGAACAACGAAGAACGGAAAGGCTCTGGAGACGCAATCTGGCAACGACGACGAGCGAAAGAGGGAATTCCTGATTTAAATCCCCTTTTGAATTTTGGACGGTTGTGATTGTTTTGGACTCATCCAACGGTCGAATCAAGTCCGATCTGAACCAAACCTCACAGATCTTGATCAATGGCTCAGATCTACTTCTCCTTAGCTTGGATCAATCAGATCTGCGACGGATGGCTCAGATCTTTCCTTCTCTTGAATGAATGGTCTAGATCATCTTTAGCTTGATCCGACCGTCAGATTGCTTCTGATTTGGATGAAATTTTCAGATCTTGATCTGTGGTCATGATTGACTCTATCTTGAACTCGGATTGATCAGAAGTTGACCGATGGCTCAGATCTAGCCGTTTCTTGATCGGACGGCTCACATTGATCCAACTCTTGATCCCTTTGATCAAAGCCAATTCTGAACTCAATTCTAATCCAATCTTGATCTAGGTCCATGGTTAATTGAAGCCTACAAAATTAGATTCAAAATTAATGCCAAAATATCTCAAATATAGAAAGAATTATATCCAAAGACAAAATATAAAGATTTCATGAAACCTAATGTAAATGCAAACCTAAGCATATGAAAAGGGATCAAAAATATGGATTTGAGAGCCTAATTGAAGTGACAAAATGATAGTTATCAGACGCTTAGATTGATGACATCGCTGCACCTCAGCGAACCCTATTTGAGTCGCTTTTTCCATTCTCGGGCGTCGAATCCCTTCTAGGCGCTTAGAGTCTAACGTGTGTTAGTCAACCAAGGTATGCCAACTCAGCTGTCAACGTAGCTGGATTCAGGTCATTCCGGGAGCCTAGATCCTTTCTGGTTGCCCAAACTTTCGAGCACCTAGAATGCCTTAACTCCAATTTTGATTTCCTACATCGAGTTCGAGACTATCTCGTTTATACTTTGGATTTCGCTAAAATCCTAAGTCGAACTGATGCTTACTCTCCTCTCAACGAGGAACGCGTCCTCACTTACTCCTCTCAGGAGAGTTTATCTTTTTACCAAACATCCGGTCCTCTTGACCTATTTGAATTTTTGCTTAGCATCCGATCTTGATCCTCGACACTTTCCACTAGACGTCTGATCCTCTACTCGCTTAAACTTCCACCTAGTGTCCGTGACTCCCAGGACTTCCGACCGATGCCCTTGATCTACCAAATCTTCTGCCCAGTTCCCCTTACTAGGATTTGGTTGTCCAATCTACTGACCAGGACTTCTTTGCCTAGCCTCAACTAGGATTTGCCTGCACACTCAGATAATCTTTTTAGATCACAATAACCCTTAACTTTAAACCTTTGTCAATTTCAAAACACATGTTTGATTAGCTAGTGCTTCCTGCACCAACATTTTGAGCAAAAATTATAGAGTCGATGATACATCTTCTTCCACCCTACCAGTAGTAAGGGCAGAAATAAATCAATTGAATGAAAAGATTAGCCATTTGAAGGAGTGACTAGTGCAAAGGGACAATGAACTTCAAGAGGTTAGTTTGGTACACAGGCACAGAGAACAAGAAATAAACGAGTTTCGCTAACAACAATTGTTAATCGTATAACATATTTAGTTATCCTCTACTCCAAGTCAGATTCCCTCTTCTCTATCACCCCCCGGTGATGCTCGTGATGGTAATGATTTCGTCGATGATGATGATGGCAGTGGTGATGGTTATGTCTGAAATTGGTGTGTGTGAATGTTATTTGGCTTTTCTATGTTCTGTATGTTTGATATATGAACATTAAAGTTTGATGATGATTTATTGTATTTTTGAACATTTGTTATTTGATTAAGTTTGTATTTTTTCCTTCATATTTTTTTTTGGTATTGTTAACTTGTTTTAAACTGTTTGTCAAGTTGGTGAAAAATGAAAATCCAAGTTGGAAGAAGTGAGCATTTACATTAGTTTTGTGTTAGTTTATTATTCTCTATATTTTCTTATAAAGAATCTTGTTTTTTTTTGTTTGTTTGTTTGTTTTCTCATAAAAGAAAAGAAGGTGAGGAGGAAGAGGGGAGAAGCCAGAAGAAGAAACCAATCAAGAAGAAGAAGAGAAGTATGTCAAATGTTTCTCAGAAGTTAAACATAGCTGTGGCCATTGTTAAATTGTCTAGTTTGACTTGAACAATGTCATAGGATCATTTGTTTATCTGATTGATTAGCTTTGTTTGGAATTTGTTTGTGTTACAAGATTAACTTTGTATGTGAAATTAGTTTCACTGTGACCACGATTTCTTGGTTCTGTTTGGAATTTGTTTGTGTTGTAAGATTAACTTTGTGAAATTTGTTTGGTTGTGACCATGTATTGTTTGGCTGTGAAAACTTTTTGGTTGTGATAAGAATCTTTGTAAGAAGCAGATTGTATGCAAGTTTGGTGAGTTTAATTGGTTTTGTTTGTACGTAATTTGATTGGTTCTGTTTTGAATCTGTGTGTTGGAAATTTTTATGAGTTTGCGACAACGGTAAATTGTCATTAAATCCCTAATAGCCCTTTGAACTTTACAATCACTCCCCATACAAGTTTTTCTTTGTTTTTACTCCCTGATGGATTCGAGTATAAAAGAGAGAAAATTGAGTATACATCAGTGAAAACTGAGTATAAAAGGGTAAAACTTGAGTATAAAAGAGTGAAAATTGAGTACAGGGTTATTGATGTGGTGGATGCAAACTGTCATACTCAGTTTTCTAACTTTTATACTCAATTTTCTTCAAATAATACTCACCAAATATCACATCAGAGACTGCATGCAAAGAAATGTTTGTGTAGGGATTGTATGCAAAGTTGACTTGGTAAGTGGGGAGTTTAGGAAAATTTACCCTTGCGACAAATTTTGTAACCAAAATAAATTGGTTGCTAGCTGCAAAATTTAGCAATTTGTGATGAAAATTTTCTTTGTCGCTGAAATTTGATGAAATTATTTTCGTCACTGATTCTTATTTGCAAAGTACGATATTTTCGTGGCAAATTTTGTGATAGAATTTATTTTCATCACAAAATTGTGATGAATTTCTATTTTTTCGTCAAAAAATTTTGTGATGTCTTATTTGGGATGAAAAATTTTTCCTTGCAAAAACAATTTGAAACAAGTTTTTAAAAAAAATTCATCGCAAAATCACTTTTTTTTAGTGCTTGATGAAATAATTAAAAATGAATTCCATATTTTGGATATATTTTCTATATCAAATATCTATATAACACTATTAAAAAATATTAAAAGAAAAAAATCATATATTCCAAGGATCTAATCATTAATTGAATAATTATTATATATTAAATTTATTATTTTCAATTATAACCATTACGAAAATATAATTGTTACAATATAGTTTTCCTATTATACTATAGTAGTTACTGTTTCATTACTACTATAACACAATTTATTATTTTACTGCTTAGTTATAATATTTATGATTTCGTAATTATTACAAGAAAATGGGATATATTTAAACTGAAATATAGATGGGAGTATGTCTATAACAAATCAGAGGGCATTTGTGTCATTGTAAGGGGATAGAGTCCCCCTTATGATAAAATAAAGTTTAAAGTAGGACATTTTGTTGAGGATTAAAAAAAAATAGCAGCTAACCTTCTAACTTTATTAACTTTGTAAGTTGCGATAATTTTTGGATATCACAAGGGACTTTGAAAGTTGGAAGAATTTTTCAAATCAAACAATTAAAAGTAAACACGGAGACTTGGAATTCGTAAGCCCCCCTCCCCTCTCCCCTTTCCATCCATACCCTTTTGATAAAACACGATCCCCTTTCGAAGGCGGGATCGGATGGTAAGGTGCATGACCATTTATTTCAAAGTTACAGTTCGAAGGTCGTTAGTTATGTACGGGGATAAAATCTTAGTCTGCTGACTTTAATCCTCTGACCCCAGGCGCCTCACCACACCAGTGATAACCGTAGTTTACCTCCCTCTGGATTCCTATGGGGCCTGGGCCAGGGAGCCGCTAAGGTGGCGGTTCCACCTTTTTGCTTTGTTGCCTTTTGATAAAACATGCCTCCCTCTGGAAACCTATGGGGCCGAGACCAAGGGGCCGCTAAGGTGGCAGTTCCATCTTTTTGCTTCCTTTTGATAAAAACAATTAAAGTAGGACACTATGTTGACTAATCCTTAAAAAAATAAAAATTTTAACTTTATTAACTATGTAAATTTTTAACTTTATACATGAGGCAAAATCTTTAGCAAGCTCCCTAAACTGAGAAAAAAACTCCACTCAAATGTATGACAGTATTTTGATAAATGTGCCAAATGCACAAACGATGATGTGTTTCAGGCCATCTGGAAGCTAACGCCATTGTCATTGTTGCATCTTGATCGGTAAGAATAGTAGTTGGTTTTTTATCACCTATAGCTCTAGTTAATGTATTAAATAATCATTCAAAAGTAAACTGATTTCATTATATAATAAAGATGCACCAAAAAGTATGGATTGTTTATGATGATTAACACCTACAAACAATGCAATTGGTCGACCTTCATTGTTCTTTCTGTAAGTTGTGTCAAAGCAAACATCTCCAAAAATAGCATAATCAGGTCTCATTTTAGCATCAGACCAAAAAATATTAGTAATCAAATCATCTTCATCAACTTGGATAGCATAAAAAAATTAGGATCATTGAACTACATTTTCTGCAGATAGTCCAATACACCGCCAGTATCCCAAACTCTCATAGTCATTGTTCTTTTGGATCGCAAATAGTTTTTGTAATCCTCAGGAATAAATCCTAAATTCTCCCTCCCACCTACTTGCCTCGCCATAAGATCATGAGATGCTTTTGGGGGGATTCCCACGTCACTTGTCATCTCAATCAGTCTTGTTGCAGAAGAAGATATATTCCTATGACTTCTAAAGATGTGCATTTTGTTTGGAATTGAGAGAACATGATTATGCTCTTTAACAAATTACACCAGAGTAAATTTTTTTTTCCTATTACAAATCTTCATTTTAGTCTCACAACCAAACTTGTTTCATCACGACTTGCTTTGACATAAAGATCTCGTTTGTCTTTTCCGTTTTTACCTTGGGCACAACAATAAAAGACCCTATCAAGTAATTTACCTGATTGATCCTTGTGAATTTTACCTCTCCTTATCCCAAATCCAACCTTTTTAGCATATGTCAAATAAAATTTGTATGCATCTTCTTCAATTTTAAATTCCAACCCCAGTTGGGGTATATCCAAATCTATTTCAATGTTCAAACCTATACAATCAAACAAACAAAGCAAGATGGCTAAATAGGGAAATTCAATACAATGAAGCTTAATATATTCTAAATATGATTCTTATTACCTTCATTCATAACATCAAAGCCTCTTTCCCAACTATCTTCATTTCCTTCGAAATTGAAAGTAGATTCACCCTCCATCTCCATGATAATTACTTTGATCATGTAAAAAAATAGCCAATTAAGGGCAAAACAGAAAATTGAACAGAAGTTATATGAAAGAACATTAACAAGAAGAAATTCACATGGTAAAAGGCAACTATATGAAAGAACATTAACAAGAAGTTATCATCATGATCGTGAGCATACATTTGAACAGAAAATTAACCAGTGTCAAATTAATCATCGCTAAGTAGAAAATTGAGCACACAATTGTAGAGAAAATTGATCAGAAAATAAACGAACTTCTAATAAAAAGTATTATACAAAGAATCAGTTTCAAAGATTGCTGGAATACAAAGTTTCATACTCCTAATAAAAAGTATTATAGCAAAACATTGAAGAAGCAGAATCAATTTTGTGAATCTGATACATTGAAAATTAGTTTTGTTTGAAGAATTAAGGAAACAACTGTTTAAGATGACATGATTCAGAGATTGAAATAATCTTATAACGCAACAAATCAGAAGTTATTTCAGAGATTGAAATAATCTGATACAATTAAATAGTTTGATGGATACGAAATGTAGAGTCCTTAATTGTCATGTTGGTAAGTGGCAAGGCTCAGATCCTCGATGGTTTCTTAGCAAGATAGACAGTTATTTCAGCATTGCACATTTTTTTAATGCACAAATAAATTGCCTATGCTTTGTTTTAAGATTCTCACTGCCTGCCATATATGCTACTATAAGCATTCTCTTTTATCTTCTATTTATCGACAGATTTCTGACATTAATTCTGGAACGAGAAGGATTTCTTAATCCTTCTTTCTACTTGTACACATGCGAGTTGAGTAGTTATTGCCTAGAATTCGTTACACATCAGTTTCAAATCAAGCAATAAACGTACTCTTTCTTGGCACAAGAGAACGGACCGTCGGGGGAGGGGGAGGAGGGCCAAAGAGAACGGACCGACGATGCTTGCTTGCGTCGGAGACGATGGAGAGCTCCGGCCAGAGGGCGTTGGCGGTTGTGGTCCTGCTTGCATCGCCGGCTGCTTGAGTCGCCGCGCGAGAGGAGGTCGACGAGAGTCGAGATGAGAGGGGTTAGGGCACAGGGAAAGGAATCGCGAGTTGGCTGCGCTGCTTGGTCCAGGAGTGCACGTGCTCGGCACGTGAGGTGTCTTTTATAGGGGTGGTGTGGTCCAGGGGGACCAGGGATTTTGGGACCAGAGGATCCGAACCACAGGGAGCGGCCCCACGCGAGGTCGCCTCGTCGGCCCCGTGCAACTGCCTTGCGCGACCGTGCGCGATGGATATGTCTTTCGTGTATATATATATATATATATATTTCCGGAAGGAATCAACGTCGACGGCCAATCATCGGGGTTCAATCCACGTAGATGTTGACGATGGGGGAGGAACTCCGCGCCCTGCACGATCAACCGAGTGTTAGGGGAACACGCCAGAGATTGTCCGGCGGAGCCCACTCCGACGCTCAAGTCAGTGTCTTGATGGAGAAGGGTAGAAGGCAGAAAAAGGTACGAGTAGTAGAGAATGCATAACCCCCTACCGAAGGGGTTGGAATACCTTTTATACCTGCGGCTACTGCCTTTGTGCGTCCCATGATCTATGTCACGCCCCCCCTTCGTTGGTTACAGGATAGTCTTGGAACAGTCCACGCCGTCATTAAGTGTGACCCGTTGCGATATTTAAGGTTCATGATAACTCCGCGATAGTGGGGGATGCTTATCCAAAGATCCGAGAAAAAAGGGGGGGACCGTTACTTGAGGTCGAATGTTGCTTGGGCTCCGCTTCCCAGAGGTGATCTCGGGGTCTTCTGACCAGGGAGGTCATGGGTGCTCCGCTTCCCCGAGGTGGTCTAGGGACCCGACTTCCTGGGGTGATCCCGGGAGGGGTTTTCTAATCTGGTCTCCAGGGCGTGCTTACCGTGGGAGGGCCCCGCGGGATCCCCTTCCTGAGAGTGTCCTGGGAACTCTGAGAGGAGAGTCGCTCAGACTCGCCGCATCTTACCACCCAGCTTCTTCAACCCACGTGTCCTGCCAAGGGCTATTCAACCCCATCACAAGTCCCTCCCTTCAAGTCTGATCGAAGGAAGTATTGTTGACTGATCGGACTAGTGTGACGATGAAGAAGCTATGTCCTCGTGGGTCCTTGTACCCATTACTGCTCCTTTGGTAGTTATACGGGGTCCTAGGATTGTAGAAGTTGCCCCGGGTCCCGAGGAAATCCCTTTTTGGTTTCGTCCTTCCCAAAAGGCTTCTAGGGCTTTCGAGGTACCGCAATGATACATGTCCATCCGTTATAAAGGCGCATGGCACTCTTTGATGGCGACAAGATCCTTTCGCGAATGCCCCATCGCCACGTGCTTCAATGGCTCTCTTCACGGCCTCTACTAACAGGAGTCGCTGTAGCTGGCTCACGTCAGATGGTTGTTCTCTAGTGATGCCCCGATGTTGCGGTTTCTTGCTTTCCACGTGCCCTGCCCCCATTGCACTCATGCAGGAGGCTTCCTCCGTATAAGAAGTGGAGACGAAGATGTTCAGCCGACTTCCGGCTTCGTGGCGGAGTGCACCTCGTCTTCCTCTTCTTCTCTAAGGACTCTTCTTAATGTAAGTAATTTGCCTCCTTCTCGTCTTTTCCCTTAGGAACCATGGAAGGTTACCGAGCGGAGTGGTACGAGTCCACCTCTTCGAGAGTGAGGCCGGAGGCTCTGCAGGCGGCCATTGAGGCCTACGGCATCCCGATCGAGATGGTGGTGGTTATCCCTAAGGTAGACCAGACGCCAGTGGAGCCTCCCGCAGGCTTTTCTACCTTCTTCTTGGGGCAAATAGAGTCAGGGCTCCGCTTCCCCATTCCTCCTTTCTTCATGAATGTAGCCTCCTATTTCGATATCCCCCTTCACCAAATGGCTCCCAATGCCTTTGCTCAGATGGGAGGGCGTATATTATCTTCAAGCTCTTCAACCTCCCCCTGACTCCTCGTCTCTTTCATTCTTTCTTCGTTCCGATCGGCTCACGAGGGGTCTTTAGCTTTTCGGCGCGTCCAGGCCATAGGTTCTTAGGAGGGTTACCTTCTTCACACAACTAGTGGAAGGGGAAGTTCTTCTTCATCCAACTGCCCGTGTTGCCCTTCAGTCCTCTGCGTTGGACAGAGGCTCTACCGACTCCTCCCTCCCTAGGGGAGTTTCTCTAAAGTCCCGCGTACCAGCGCGCTAGGAACGTACTCTCCGGCATGGAGTTCAGTAACCCTAGACTGGTGCAGAGTGAGGAGCTCATGTACTGGGCGGGCCTTAACCCCAAAGTGACCCGAATCAGACCCAGCCTCGGTATGTTCATCTTTTTCATCAATGCTTGTTAGTTCTGACTGATGTTTCCTTGTCTGGCTATCGCAGAGGAAGTCATGTTCCCCAGGGTGATGCGCTGACTTATCAAGTGGGAGGAAGCCAACCAGGAGGCACTGACTCCTCCCCCTGCCACTCCTGATGCACCCCCTGGGCCCACCGAGTCCTCGGAGGGGACCGTCGAATCGTCCCGTGAGTCTGCTTCGTCGGGAAGGGCAGAGGCTACTACCGCACCCCCGCAATTTGCGAACCAAGGGACTTCTGGTCCGTCGATTGACCTTCAGGTGGATCTTCCTTCAGGGGGTGACTCTCCCCCGACTGCTGTTCATCCGGAGGGGGACAGTGAGGGGTCCTCACCCCCTACTACCCCCTCAACCGTACAATTCGCTGGTCGGCAGAAGAGGTGGATTCCGGAAGGCTCGAGCCCAATATGGAAAAGGATGCACTCCGGTGGCCCCAACCCCCTTCCCTCTGTCCCTGAGGAGGTTATTTCTCCTTCCGAGGGTGGGGAGTCCATTCCCCTATCTTCCCCCGATCCGTCGGCCGCTATTCTGGAGGCAGGCGTCCTGACCCCCGACTCTCCTTCAATTGATCCTACCGAGGCTCATAAGGGCAAGGAGGTATTACGCACCCAGTACAGGAAGACACCCGACCGCATTCAAAAGAGGTTGGATGCTGCATTGGAGGCTTCAATGCAAGGTCTCAAGGAGGAGCGGTCGTACGAGTCTCTGCGGGGTCTCTAACCAATCTCCGCGAGTCCCTTCTGAAGGTGTGTATTCCGGGTATATAGGATGTTTCCTTGTAAGTTTTATAATTCCTTGATGCAATGATAGGTGGCTGAAGACTGCCTGACGACCGGTTGTGGCTTGTACGCCTGGCCGCAAATTGAAGCCTTGACCCGCCGGGCCCTGAGAGTAGAGGCCGCAGTTGACCACGAGCATCGAGCGGGACTTATGCAAGCGGGGGTCAGCCGGGCTCTACGGGCGAAGGTGGAGCATTTGCTGAATACCCTGATGGCCAAAGAGTCCGCCCTACATAGTTCCCAGCACCGGGAACGGTTGGTCTCTGAGCGGGCGGTGGCCATTACCAAGGACCTGCTCCAGGTGACGCAGGAGCGGGATCAGCTTCAAATGAGAGAGAGAAAGTTGTCGGGTGATATCCGACTTATGGAGGCTTCGACCGAGAGGTTGAACACACGCGTTCAGAACCAAGTACAGAAGCTCGTCCAGAAGGAGTCCGACCTCATGATGGCGACTGCTTGCTTGTCTGTCTTCGAGGATAATCTGGCCCAGGCTCAATCAGAGGTATGGGCCGCGTCAGACAGGCTCAGGGAGGCCCTGGCAGAGCAAGATAGAATGTCTGCCAAGATGGAACAGCTGAAGCGCGCCAAGGAGGTTGTTGAGGCCGAGCTGTGTGACCTTCGGGCGACTGAGGCTTCTAGCACCAGAGAGGCTGAGGCAGACTTCAAAGCCAAGTTCCTGGAATCGGATGAATTTGGCGCTATCCTTGCTGGCCAAGTAACGAAGTGCTTGAAGCAAGGCTTCCACGGGGCCATTGACCAATTGAAGCATGCTCAACTTCAGCCTCCAGATGCTGATCCGAGTTTATGAGTGTCGACCGAGTTTGGGAGGAGCTCCCTCTCGAGGGCCAAGAGTTGTAGGATTAGGTGTTTACCAGGGAGCTTGGCCCTACTGTACCCATTTTGATTAAAATGATAACATTTCTTTACCTTACTGTCTCGTGCATGCATTTGCGTTTGGCTCCCTGTGTCATTTGTCTTCGCCTCAAGAGCTCAGAGAGTAGCGAGGTTGGGGTTTTTCAGGTTTAGTCCTGGGTACGGATCTCCCAAGATTACCCCGCAAGCCCAAGTACCAGGCCTACATTTATTCTCCTGCGGGGCCCCCGTCGGCCCTTCTCTTTTAGAGAGTGTTGGTGGCCTCCGAACCGTCGTCTCTGCTTCCCGAGCAATCTCTTGAATTGACCCATAAAGAGTTGTGAGTTCCCAGGTGCGGCGGAGGCATACCAACCGACGCGACGCTTCAGGGTTGGCGTCCGTTGCTGTTCCCGTGTCATGCCTGCATTAAATGCGAAGAGAGGCGGTAGTCACTATAAAGAGGGGGAGAAGGGTGAACCGTCCTTCCCCATTCATTTCACTTTCTTTCTCCTGATAGATTCCTGGTGGCGAGATGCCAGTGTCCTTTCATCTGCCCCTTTTTACGGCAGGAGTTGTCGACACCGCCGGGGAGGATAGCAGAGACGTAGTAGTGTTTCTCGTCGAAGGGCCTAGCGGAGGTGGAACTACATGTTTCCCACGGTTTGCCAGGAAGCATAGCGGAGATGATGTCCGGGGTCTCGCTGAAGATCCTAACGGAGGTGAGACCCCGGGTTTGGCCGAGGAGTCCAGAATGGATATCATGTGCTCCGCCAGGGAGCATAGCAAAGATGACATCTCCTGATGGTTCATCTTCTGCCCCTCCCTGGGCGGTTCGTCCCTTGTCCACCTCAAACGTCATCCCCTTCCGAACTACTCATTTCCTCGAGTTTTGGGCATCGGATGGCATTTACCGGGGATGGTGCAGTACCATCGCCCGGAGAGGAGTTGTAGTTGTTGCTCCCCCTCCTCTTCCTTTTGAATGTGATAGTCATCCTTGTTGTTGGATGCATCTTTGAGGGAAGAGGTAGTCGGGGTCTTCGGACAAAATTGTTACACCCATGTGTTCCCCTATTTGTTTTATCTGTTACTGATTGCGAGGATGAAGGACCGAGAGGTTTCCCTTACGGCCAAAGATTCAAGGAATTTGACCATGACACACGTGGATCCCCAGACACCCGCTATAGGAAGACGGTTTCGAGCCAAGCGACTCTGCAGGAATGATGAAGTGATGGAGAAAAGCCTGAGTAGAGGAGTGACTTCCTTTACCGGATCTTCTGATTGTATCTTGGCATTCCTCTGAGATGTTGGCATCAATGTATTTCCCATATAAATGAAAGAAAATATTTGTTACCTTTGATGCGCACCTGCTTGTATTAATATTCTGATGTCTTGCTTGTTCCCTTTTTATCTGGTAGATTGTGTCAACCTCACTTCCGCAGCGCCTAAGTATTTCAAGCACCTGCCATACTGCGAGGCATCATGGTCTGGCTACTCGGTCGGGCGTCTATAGCACCCCGACCAAGCCTAAGTGCCCCGGGCTTCCGTAGTACCGCGGGGTATTAGAGTTTTTATTCTTGGTTGGGAGTCTGCAACACCTAGACCAAGCCTAAGTAGCCCGGCCATCCACAGCACCGCGAGGTATTAGGGTTTTCATTCTTGGTTGGGCGCCCGTAGCACCCAGACCAAGCCTAAGTACCCCGTGCATCTGCAGCACCGTGAGGTATTAGGGTTTTTGATTCTTGGTTGGGAGTCCATGGCACCCAGACCAAGTCTAAGTACCCCGGGCATCCACAGCACCTCGAGGTATTAGGGTTTTTGATTCTTGGTTGGGAGTCCGTAACACCCAGACCAAGCCTAAGTACCTCGGGCATCTGCAGCACCGCGAGGTATTAGGATTTTTGATTCTTGGTTGGGAGTCCGTAGCACCCAGACCAAGCCTAAGTACCTCGGGCATCCGCAGCACCACGAGGCATTAGGGTTTTTATTCTTGGTTGGGAGTCCGTAGCACCCAGACCAAGCCTAAGTACCCTGGGTATCCGCAGCACCGCGAGGTATTAAGGTTTTCATTCTTGGTTGGGTGTCCGTACACCCAGACCAAGCCTAAGTACCCCGGGCATCCGCAGCACCGCGAAGTATTAGGGTTTTTGATTATTGGTTGGGAGTTCGTAGCACCCAGACCAAGCCTAAGTACCCCGGGCATCCGCAGCACCGCGAGGTATTAGGGTTTTTATTCTTGGTTGGGCGTCCGTAACACCCAGACTAAGCCTAAGTACCCCGGGAATCCGCAGCACCGCGAGATATTAGGGTTTTTGATTCTTGGTTGGGAGTCCGTATCACCCAGACCAAGCCTAAGTACCCCGGGCATCCGCAACACCATGAGGTATTAGGGTTTTTGATTATTGGTTGGAGTCCGTAGCACCCAGACCAAACCTAACTACCTCGGACATCCGCAACACCGCGAGGCATTAGGGTTTGTGTTCCTCAGTGTTATACTGGCACTTTGGAGAGGGCACCTTCTTTTATTACATGAATTTGCTGCAAGGCAACAAAAAATACACAGGCGGGTACACAATATGCAAGGTAAATCTTACCGGGAACGAAAGGGTCGGAGATAGTTGGCCTGCCCTGGTCTCCTGAGCCTTTTGTTCCTCTCTCCCCTGTGCATGACCGCCTCTTCCAGCTAGCCTTCTGGAGCCCTGGGGTTCCTGCCCTGGTCTCCTGAGCCTTTTGTTCCTCTCTCCCCTGTGCATGACCGCCTCTTCCAGCTAGCCTTCTGGAGCCCTGGGGTTCTTCCGGGACTCTGATCTAACTTCCCCACTGTAGTATCGCCGAAACACCAACTGGTCCCTCTTGACTTCAGCCACTCAGTCGCCCACGGGGAATTTTATCTTCTGGTGGTAGACAGAAACTACCGCCTGGAAGACACTGAGCGCCAGACGACCTAGGATGGCTTTGTAGGATGAGGGAGCATCCACAATCAAGAAAGGCGTCCTCCTGGTCCTCTCAAGCACGTCGTTGCCCAATGATAGCGATAGGGTGATTTGCCCTATCGGCTGTACTCGATACCCCATAAAGTCGAACAGTGGGGTCAAGACCAGGAGTAGCTCGTCCTCGTCGATCTGCATCTGGTCCAGGGCCGCCTTATACAGGATATTCATGGAACTTCCTGTGTCCACGAAGATGCGCTTGACCTCGTAGTTGGTGATGCGGGCAAGGATTACTAGGGCGTCTTCATGGGGAGATTCCAGGTCTGCTGGACCGAAAAAATTGTAGGACCGTGCTCCTGGCTCCGACTCGTCTCAATTGAGTAGTTTTCCAGTCGTCGGGTATGAGACTTCCTTGCCCGGTGGGAATCTCCTCCGGTGGGTGTAGGATCGTTTTCGGTACGCTAGAGGGGGGGTGAATAGCGTTTCTTCGAGTCTTTTCACCTACGTTGTTAGTTGCGCAGCAGAAATACAAACAAAAATAAAACTAACAATAAGAACAATGCTAACAAACCAGGTTTACTTGGTATCCACCCCGGACGGGTGACTAATCCAAGAATCCGTCGATGGATCAATCCCCGGACAACCTCCGGCTAGCCCTCGGCGCTCCTTGTGGGTGGAGAAACCTCACCACAATCACTTTGACAAGATATGGGCACAAAAGACTACTAACTCACATTACCCAAGCGAGTTTCGTAAAGAATCTCAGCCACCACGAAGTCCTCTTTAAATAGGACTCGGGCTCAAACCCTCGCTTAGCAGTCGACTGCCCCCAGGGCAGTCGACTGCCCCACTCAGGATTCGACCGTTGACAGCCCCAATGTTCGAATCCAGCTGTACACCAGTCGATTGGTCCTAGGGCAGTCGACTGGTCCAGTGGCCAGACCCTTTCTGTGAGTTTTACCAGTCGACTGCCCTACTCACACACCTAGAGTTTCCCTTCCCGAGTACACTTCTCTCAGCACTCGACCCTAGGACTTTCCCGAGTACAATCACACAGTACTCGTACCCTCACGACTCGACTGACTCCTCCTCCGCAGCCTCGACTGTTGCCTTTGCGCCCTCTTCATCTTCGGCTCCCGTCCCTCGGATGCACGCAAGTCTCCAGCTTGCCTCCATGCCATCCTTCACGCATGCCTCGAAGTCCGTGCCCATCAACTCATCGTCCCTGCTCTCCAAGGTCCCTCGAATGCGCACGCAAGCCTCCAGCTTGCCTCTATGCCACCCTTCACCGTACTTAGGCCGTCCAGTCAAGTCCATATGTGTAACCTGTACATCCTACACACTCAACATACACATATAAGAACACAAGGGTAAACCTAATTTAAACTCTTTGCCCAAACATCAAAACACTTGGTCACTCCGGACCACAGATTGCCTCAACAATCTCCCCCTTTTTGATGTTTGGCAATTCGTTTAAGTTAGGGAAGCAAGATAGTAGTCAATAGCAAAAACCATGCTAAATGAATGCATATGCAATGCAAAACTAGATCCTATCTCAAGGCATCCTACACCTAACCCTCCAAGTTAGGATTTTTCCGAAACGGGCTTTTTAAAACCTTATCCCAAGGCTCCCCACACCTAACCCTCCAAGTTAGGAATTTTCAACACCTAACCCTCCAAGTTAGGACTTTTCACACCTAACTCTCCAAGTTAGGACTTTTCATCAAAACGGGCATTTTGAAGCTTCTCCCAAGCTCCCCCTACATTGGACTTACAAAGGCTTTTTAAGAATCTCTCCCAGGTTCCCCTTACGCCAAGAATGGAGCAATCATGCTCTCCCTTAATCTCAACTCCCCCTAAACCTAGGTTATCTAGCAAAGGTGTGTTTGGTTTCCCAACTTAAACCCAACACTTCTCCCCCTTTGCCTAACATTAAAAAGACTCCAACAATATTCCAATTATTGGATCTTTTAATCCCAATGACCATAAACAATGTGTACTAGCCCCCCATACACTTGTTTTGCATCATTTGGACACAAACCCAACTGCTGATACAAAATTCAACCTTTACCAGTCGACTGCCCAAATGGGCAGTCGACTGATACTTTGAAATCCAGAATTTTAGCTTTTTCTAACGAGTTTCAGAAATGCGCCAGAAATTCCATAAATCTCCAAAAATTTCCAAATTTTGTGGAGACATTTGTGGTACCCATACCTACTTGGGAAAAATACATTCCAAAATGTATCTATCACCATTCCCAAGTTTGACATAAAACCCAAAACTAGTAAAAAGGTTTACTCAAACCTTAACCAAAAGTCCTAGTTTTGGTTTCCCCTTGATGTCCCTACCCATACCAATCCACAATGCATCCCTAGCATTGATTTATATGGCATTTGCACATCAAAAACCAACCTTCATGCTATATGACCTCAATGTCATATTTCCATGCATGAAACTTAAAAACACCGTGCCAAAACCCAAGAATTGAGACTCAAGTCCGTCTCCAATTCTTTTGGCACACTCCATGGTCCATCTAGACCTCTAGGAGCACCCCCTCCCAAGGTCCATTCACCATATATCCCAAAGGCTCCTAGAGCTCCCCCTTGAGCTCTTAGCCCTAGCCACTTCCCTAGGTGACTCAACAAACACTAGACCACACCGGTGTTCCCCCGATGACTCTTGGCCCACAAACTCAACCCTCTTAACCTTAGACACTTTGTCTTTGGTTAAGCCATTTCTTTTTCCTTTAAATGACACCCCTTTGCCATTTTTGGACTCCCCCTTCTTGCCATAATCATATGCTACCCTAGCATATTTCTTTCCCTTGGCATGGAAGTTCTTAGATCGATATCCCAACCCCGATCTATCATTGGTGCGGTTTAAACCACCCAACACCATGTCTAGACCCTTTGATCCAATCGTGAATCTTTCTAGGGTCTTTTCTAAAGTATCAAGCCTTGCCTCAAGGATTGATTTTCCCTTTCTAAGTTTTGAACCTTTGAGTCCATGTGTCCACTTTGGACATTTCTAGACTTACCCATGTTCCTAGGCACATTCCTCCCCTTCTTGGAACTAGTGCCTCGATCATTAGGTCTAGAGGTCTTGGATTCATGATGCATGCTTTTTATAAGGTTATGATCTATCTTGTTAGCCCTAGTCCTATCATTGTATCTAAATCCAAAATTATGCACCATCAGACAATTTTCATTAATACTAGCATGCATGGATGAATGGTGAATTCTATTTCTATCATGTAAGGAGGATCTTGAATTTAAATTGCATTTTAACCTAGGGTTAGGAATTACCTCCCTTACCCTTCGAGTTCCTCCTTGTTGTGAGCTTCTCTTCTTCCTTTGCTCTTTCTCCCATCTCCTCAAGTCCTCCATCTTCTTGAGCTCTCCACTCTTTAGGCACTTGGTGTGGTAGTGCCCTAGCTCACCACACGTGAAGCATCTAATTCTTTTCTTCTTGTCTTGGGCTTCTCCAATCCTACAACCCATGTTAGATTTAAAATAACTTGAAATGGGTGTGGATTTTACCTCCTTTTTACCTTTCGGGCACTTGTCCTTGTAGTGCCCTTTTTCGTTGCACCCAAAGCATATAATGTGTTCTTTTCTCCTTGCTTTGGTGGAGGTAGATGCTTCTTCTTGTTCTTGTATGATTGAGGGTCTCTCCTCTCCCTCAATACTTGACGTTGATACTTTCTCTTCTTTTCTTGAGGAAGTTGATGATGTTTCACTTTCTAGTGTTCCTTCACTTGATGAAGTTGACACTTCTTCCTCCTCTTGGTCTTCTTGGATTATTGACCTTGCTTCTTCGGGCTCCTCTACTACTTGAGCTTGTGTAGGGCTCTTATGAATTTCTTTCAATTTGCTCTATAATTCAGATGCATTTTGGTACGCTCCTACATCACTCAAAATATTGTTAGGCAAAAGATTTACTAAGATACTAATTACCTTTTCATTTGCTTTCGCTTGGTCTTGTTGTTCTTGATTCCAATACCTAGGCCTAAGCCTCTTCCCGTGCTTATCCTTTGGAATCTCGAACGGCTCTTCTATGATCATTCTGCACGCCCAATCCATGCTAAGCCAAGTTTCCATTCTCGCTTTCCAATAGCCGAAGTCCTCGTGGTCGTAGGCCGGTGGAGCGTAAATATCGTCCCCAACTTTGTCTTCCATTTTCTTCTCCTCTAGCGTGTGCTCCCTCGGCGATTAGTCCGATCGAGAGCGGTCCTTCGCTCTGATACCAACTGTAGGATCATTTCCGGTAGGCTAGAGGGGGGTGATTAGCGTTTCTTCGATTCTTTTCACCTACGTTGTTAGTTGCGCAGCAGAAATACAAACAAAAATAAAACTAACAATAAGAACAATGCTTACAAACCAGGTTTACTTGGTATCCACCCCGGACGGGTGACTAATCCAAGAATCCGTCGGTGGATCAATCCCCGGATAACCTCCGGCTAGCCCTCGTCGCTCCTTGTGGGTGGAGAAACCTCACCACAATCACTTTGACAAGATCTGGGCACAAAAGACTACTAACTCACATTACCCAAGCGAGTTTCGTCAAGAATCTCAGCCACTACGAAGTCCTCTTTAAATAGGACTCGGGCTCAAACCCCCGCTTAGCAGTCGACTGCCCCCAGGGCAGTCGACTGCCCCACTCAGGATTCGACCGTTGACAGCCCCAACGTTCGAATCCAGCTGTACACCAGTCGACTGCTCCCAGGGCAGTCGACTGGTCCAGTGGCCAGACCCTTTCTGTGAGTTTTACCAGTTGACTGCCCCAATGGCAGTCGACTACCCTACTCACACACCTAGAGTTTCCCTTCCCGAGTACACTTCTCTCAGCACTCGACCCTAGGACTTTCCCGAGTACAATCACACAGCACTGATACCCTCACGACTCGACTGACTCCTCCTCCACAGCCTCGACTGTTGCCTTCGCGCCCTCTTCATCTTCGACTCCCGTCGCTCGGATGCATGCAAGCCTCCAGCTTGCCTCCATGTCATCCTTCACGCATGCCTCGAAGTCTGCGCCCATCAGCTCATCGTCCCTGCTCTCCAAGGTCCCTCGGATGCGCACGCAAGCCTCCAGCTTGCCTCCATGCCACCCTTCACCGTACTGAGGCCGTCCAGTCAAGTCCATATGTGTAACCTGTACATCCTGCACACTCAACATACACATATAAGAACACAAGGGTAAACCTAACTTAAACCCTTTGCCTAAACATCAAAACACTTGGTCACTCCGGACCACAGATTGCCTCAACAGTGGGTCCCCCGGAGATTACTCCAACATGCCCCGAGGGCGGGTCACGCATAGGGATCTTACCCTTCTGGGGATCTCTTTCTAAGGAGGGAGATCTGCGAGGTGCAGGCCCCCGACTCCTTCCTCGCGACCTTGACCGAGACCGATGTCGGGTCTCGTTTTCCTCGGCCTACTGCGGTCGAGGAGAAAGGCTTCGTCGTGGAGATCTTCGGTGATACCCTGCTTTATTCAACTTTCTCCAAGGTTTGGTGTCTGTCTCCTCACTAAATTTCTTCTTCAAGGCGTGACACTCCTCAGTGGAGTGTGTGGTACTGCCATGAAAACTGCAGTACTTCGGCAATGGCTCCGGCTGCTCGGTATCCACCGTCTCGACCAGCCTTCACCTGCTGGCCCACTGGTCCTTCCCAAGGTAAAGGTCTTTCCCTCAAGTTGGAGCTGGGGGTTCTCTCCTTTCGGACCGGGGGACAACTTGAGGGAGGACTCCGGCTAGTTCCTTGCGATGGGCGTATTGCACCTCCTCCACGTTGACGTACTTGACAGAACACCCCAGCAGATCATCGAAACTGATGGGCAGCTTCTTCACCAAGGATCGAAAAAAATCCCCTTCCGCGAGCCCTTGGGTGTAGGTGCTAATGAGGATTTTCGACGTTGCACGTCTTGCGCCACTCTATTGAACCGCTGGATGTACTCCTTGAGGGCGAACAAATTGAGTGTCGTCTTCTGATAGCGCCGGCTATTGGCGAAGTGGTGGAGGAAGGCGGTTCTAAACTCTGCGAAGGAGTTGATAGAATCTTGGGGCAGCCTCTGGAACCATCGTTAAGCTGCTCCAGACAGGGTGTTCAGGAACACCCGGCACTTTACACCATCAGTATACTGGTGTAGGAGTGTCGCGTTTTCAAACTTGCAGACATGATCATCCGGATCTGTCTTCCCGTCATAATCAGCGATCCCCGACCCACGAAACTGCTTCGGCATGGGGTCTTCCATGATCTCATATGAGAAGGGAGTAGAGAGAAGCTTATGAGAGACCTTAGGTTCCTCCCTTTTCCCTTGTCCCTCTTCGTACCCCTGCGCGTTGGAGGCTACTGAGTGGGCCTTCTCGATATCTCTGGGAGAGTCTCTTCGGGGGCCTGTGGCTGCTCCGTCTCGTCGCCCCAAGGGTGTTACGCATCATTGCGAGTGCGAGATGGAGACTCTAGGGATTTCCTTCTGTGCAGGAGCCCCTCGCTGCGAGGCGCCTTGCTCGACCTGGTGTTGCTCGAGCGCTTCTTTGATGGCGTTGACCACCAAGCGATCCAGTTCCTCCCTTGTCAGGACAATAGATTGTCCCTACGGCCCTGCCATCAGTGCTCCTTCTGGTAGTTTACTGGTTTCCCACAGACGACGTCAAACTTGTTTCGGAAGGAATCAACGTCGATAGCCAGTCACCGGGGTTCAACCCACGTAGATGTTGATGATGGGGGAGGAACTCCGCGCCCTGCGAAATCAACACGAGCGTTAGGGGAACACGTTGGAGGTTGTCCGGCGGAGCCCACTCCGACGCTCAAGTCAGTGTCTCGATGGAGAAGGGTAGAAGGCAAAAAAAGGTACGAGTAGTAGAGAATGCATAACCCCCTTACCAGAGGGGTTGGAATACCTTTTATATCTGCAGCTGCTGCCTTGGTGCGTCCCATGATCTATGACACGTCCCCCCCTTCGTCGGTTATAGGATAGTCTTGGAAACGGTGCACGCTGTCATTAAGTGTGACCCATTGCGATATTTAAGGGTCATGATGACTCCGCGATAGTGGGGGATGTTTATCCACATATCCGAGAAAAAGAGGGGGGACCGTTACTTGAGGTCGAATACTGCTTGGGCTCCGCTTCCCCGAGATGATCTCGGGGTCTTCTGGCCCGAGAGGTCGCAGGCCCTCCGCTTCCCCGAGGTGGTCTCGGGACCCGACTTCCCGGGGTGATCCCGGGAGGGGTTTTCTAATCTGGTCTCCAAGGTGTGCTTATCGCGGGAGGGCCCCGAGGGATCCCTTTCCCGAGAGTGTCCTGGGAATTCTGAGAGGGGAGTCACTCAGACTCGCTACATCTTGCACCCAGCTTCTTCAGCCCACGTGTCTTGCCAAGGGCTATTTAATCCCATCAATATATATATATATATATATTTTTGTGCTTAATACTATAACCCAAATGGGAAGACTAAATCCTAGGGGTAATCGTTAGTAAAAAAAATAAAAGAAAAAAATCAAATATACTAGATGTACATGAATTTACGCGGTAAGGTCCTTAGCATAAAAATCGCTCACACACACGTTTTCTTTCCCTCAGATTTTGTTTTCTTTGTTTTTTCTCTCACCGTCGGGATGGATCATATACAGGATGGATTCGACGACAAACTTTTTTCTATTTACTCCAGAAAAAAATTTAGAACTGACGGATTTTAAATTCTAATTTAACTATTCTTTTTATCCATTCAAATCAGATGGTACTAACTTTCCATCCAACTTCGTGTCTTCGTCTCATCCTCACCGCATGCAACATCTCAACGACGGGGTCATAAACCGATCATGGTCTTGGCCACCGCGAGTTCACGGGCGAGGCGCAACTTTGCCGGGGCTGCGTGCCGCAAGACGACCTGACCGCGAGGTAGCAGGGGACGTCGCCGCGCAGAGATCTCATCTCGGCGGCGCGCGACGTCGCCAATAGGTCGCGAGCGGCGCGCGACGTCGCCAATAGGTCGCGAGCGGCGCGCGACGTCGCCGAGAGGTCGCAGTAGGCGTGCGACGTTGCTAAGAGATCACAGGCGAAATGCGACCTCGCCACGTGACCATGGCCTCACGACGGGTCCGACAGCGAGGTTGTTGCGTCACTCCTTTACTTTCTCTTCTCTTCTTCGAATTTTACTTTATTTCCATCGTCTTTCCATGCCCTTTTCCCCTCGAGTAAACAAAGCATCAAGTATTTTTGTCCGTTTGAATTTCCTTTTCTCCCCGTTCCATCTTTCGAAGTAAACAGAGTGTTATCAATAAGTTTCCCTATTTTTTCTGTTTAAGATCAGGTATTTAGATTTTACGATTCGACTAGTTCTAACTAGATATACTTGGATGACAACTTGTACTCTTCTACAGTACCATAGCCCTAGGGTTATCAATACGCTTCCCTAGTTTATATAAGCAGGTGTCATTAGTGTCAACAATGGCTCTAAAATCAAACTTAAACCAACAAGCAATACCTTGTTTGATGGAGAACAATACATGAGAATGTTCATAATAACGGTTTGATCGAGTTTGGGGTTGCGATGGCATTATTATTTGATCAAACTAAGCATTATCTGAAACCAAAATGGGAGAGGTGGAGCGCATGATGAATGAATTGTTAGAAAAATTGATTTTAATAGCTTGTTAGTTTTTTTTTATCCAGTTATTTAATTTTCTGAAAACGACCAATCTCATCTATATAAGTTACCCATTTATAAAATCATAATAAATAGAAAAATACTCACGAAGCCTGGTCAACGTTCTTTTATCATTCCATTAAAGATTCCATTAAAGAAAATTTTTAATAATGCAGTGAAAATTCAATTCATAGATATTTAGGCTGCGTTTGGTAGGGTGTAATCAACCCTGTAATGTAATCGAGATTATATTACAAGTTGGATTCCTTTGTTTGGAATAACTTTAAAATTGTAATGTAATGTAATCTCGATTACAAAAGAGGTTGATGATTTGTAATCTGGATTACAAAACAAAACCTCTATAATCTGGATTACATTACAGCTTGTAAAGTCGTCGGCCGGGCGGCGACGGTC
>JAGFNQ010001881.1:0-27581 GCA_024364735.1 Boesenbergia rotunda | reverse complement strand
GGGTTGAGCTAGGAGATGAGATTTTGGGTGCCGAAACCTCTAATCTTGCTGTATCACCAATGCTATAGGAGTGGTTTAGGTTATCAGTGAGTTTAGAGCAAAACTCACTGATGGACCTACCATATTTGGAATTCTGAAAACTCTATATCAGTAGACAGGGTTGAGCTAGGAGATGAGATTTTGGGTGCCGAAACCTCTAATCTTGTTGTATCACCAATGCTATAGGAGTGGTTTAGGTATATCAGTGAGTTTTGAGCAAAACTCACTGATTGACTACCATATTTGGAATTCTGAAAACTTATATCAGTAGACAGGGTTGAGCTAGGAGATGAGATTTTGGGTGCCGAAACCTCTAATCTTGCTGTATCACCAATGCTATAGGAGTGGTTTAGGTATATCAGTGAGTTTTGAGCAAAACTCACTGATGGACCTACCATATTTGGAATTCTGAAAACTCTATATCAGTAGACAGGGTTGAGCTAGGAGATGAGATTTTGGGTGCCGAAACCTCTAATCTTGCTGTATCACCAATGCTATAGGAGTGGTTTAGGTTTATCAGTGAGTTTTGAGCAAAACTCACTGATGGACCTACCATATTTGGAATTCTGAAAACTCTATATCAGTAGACAGGGTTGAGCTAGGAGATGAGATTTTGGGTGCCGAAACCTCTAATCTTGCGTATCACCAATGCTATAGAGTGGTTTAGGTATATCAGTGAGTTTTGAGCAAAACTCACTGATGGACCTACCATATTTGGAATTCTGAAAACTCTATATCAGTAGACAGGGTTGAGCTAGGAGATGAGATTTTGGGTGCCGAAACCTCTAATCTTGCTGTATCACCAATGCTATAGGAGTGGTTTAGGTATATCAGTGAGTTTTGAGCAAAACTCACTGATGGACCTACCATATTTGGAATTCTGAAAACTCTATATCAGTAGACAGGGTTGAGCTAGGAGATGAGATTTTGGGTGCCGAAACCTCTAATCTTGCTGTATCACCAATGCTATAGAAGTGGTTTAGGTATATCAGTGAGTTTTGAGCAAAACTCACTGATGGACCTGCCATATTTGGAATTCTGAAAACTCTATATCAGTAGACAGGGTTGAGCTAGGAGATGAGATTTTGGGTGCCGAAACCTCTAATCTTGCTGTATCACCAATGCTATAGGAGTGGTTTAGGTATATCAGTGAGTTTTGAGCAAAACTCACTGATGGACCTACCATATTTGGAATTCTGAAAACTCTATATCAGTAGACAGGTTTGAGCTAGGAGATGAGATTTTGGGTGCCGAAATCTCTAATCTTGCTGTATCACCAATGCTATAGAGTGATTTAGGTATATAGTGAGTTTTGAGCAAAACTCACTGATGGCCTACCATATTTGGAATTCTGAAAACTCTATATCAGTAGACAGGGTTGAGCTAGGAGATGAGATTTTGGGTGCCGAAACCTCTAATCTTGCTGTATCACAAATGCTATAGGAGTGGTTTAGGTATATCAGTGAGTTTTGAGCAAAACTCACTGATGGACTTACCATATTTAGAATTCTGAAAACTCTATATCAGTAGACAGGGTTGAGCTAGGAGATGATATTTTGGGTGCCGAAACCTCTAATCTTGCTGTATCACCAATGCTATAGGAGTGGTTTAGACTCCTATAGTTTTGAGTTTTGGCTCAAAACTCACTGATATACCTAAACCACTCCTATAGCATTGGTGATACAGCAAGATTAGAGGTTTCGGCACCCAAAATCTCATCTCCTAGCTCAACCCTGTCTACTGATAATGAGTTTTCAGAATTCCAAATATGGTAAGTCCATCAGTGAGTTTTGCTCAAAACTCACTGATATACCTAAACCACTCCTATAGCATTGGTGATACAGCAAGATTAGAGGTTTCGGCACCCAAAATCTCATCTCCTAGCTCAACCCTGTCTACTGATATAGAGTTTTCAGAATTCCAAATATGGTAGGTCCATCAGTGAGTTTTGCTCTAAACTCACTGATAAACCTAAACCACTCCTATAGCATTGGTGATACAGCAAGATTAGAGGTTTCGGCACCCAAAATCTCATCTCCTAGCTCAACCCTGTCTACTGATATAGAGTTTTCAGAATTCCAAATATGGTAGGTCCATCAGTGAGTTTTGCTCAAAACTCACTGATATACCTAAACCACTCCTATAGCATTGGTGATACTGCAAGATTAGAGGTTTCGGCACCCAAAATCTCATCTTCTAGCCCAACCCTGTCTACTGATATAGAGTTTTCAGAATTCCAAATATGGTAGGTCCATCAGTGAGTTTTGCTCAAAACTCACTGATATACCTAAACCACTGCTATAACATTGGTGATACGGCAAGATTAGAGGTTTCGGCACCCAAAATCTCATCTCCTAGCTCAACCCTGTCTACTGATAATGAGTTTTCAGAATTCCAAATATGGTAGGTCCATCAGTGAGTTTTGCTCAAAACTCACTGATATACCTAAACCACTCCTATAACATTTTATTATTATGTAATTATATATTATACCTTTTTTTTAAAAAAGTTTTTATTATTTTTATATATTTAATGGAGGGCCTGAAGTCACTGCAGGCCCTCCTTGGGCCTGAAGTCTGATGACTTCAGGCCCTCCTTGGGCCTGAAGTCATCAGACTTCAGGCCCTCCTTAGGCCTGAAGTCGAATGACTTCAGGCCTAAGGGAAAATTTTTCATATAGAGGGCCTGAAGTCACTGATGACTTCAGGCCCTCACCAAAAAATTTTTATTTTAAAAATATTTTTTATATTTAATTATTATTTATTAAATTAATTATTTATAGGATCTGAAGTTATTTGACTTCAAACCCTCCTGGGATGACTTCAGGCCCTGCGTTTGAATCTAAAATTAAGTGTTTTGATAGGTTTTTTTTATATATTAATATATTTTTTAAATAGAAAAAAAATTTGAGTTCACGTCGGGCCTGAATCAAAAGATTTCAGGCCCAACGTGGGCCTGAAATAAAAAATTTCAGGCCCACACTGGGCCTGAAATAAAAATATTTCAGGCCCAGCGTGGGCCTGAAATAAAAATATTTCAGGCCCAGCGTGGGCCTGAAAGCTACCACGGTCAGTTTTTTCAAAATATATGTATACATTAATATATTTATTAAATATTATTTAATATATTAATTTCTATTAATCAAATATAAAATCATTTATTTATATTTTTAAATCCAACAGTTTGTTTCCAAAAACTTTTTATACATTAACATATTTATTAAATATTATTTAATATATTAATTTCTATTAATAAAAATAAAAATTATTTATTTATATTTTTAAATCACGTTCGATGAGAAATTTTTAAAGTGAAATATTTTTTTAATTTTTACCTTACGTTTTTTAATTTAGCGCCGATTCCATTAGATATTATTTTAAAATAAAAGTCAGTAATTAAGTCACGTTGCATGTGCTGACGTCACAGAATTTATTAATGAGAGAGAAAGAGAAAGGCAATAGATAACATGAGGGGTATAAGAGGAAGTTCACTGTAATGAATGCGCCCTTTGGTGAAAATAAAACCATGGTGCGCCCGTTGGTAATTACCGATTGTTGCGTACGCCTTTTGGTAAATTGCTAATAAGATAATCTTATTGAGAGTATTGCATTAGGAAGTCTAACTCAATTAATAAGTTAATTTTATTTAATTACCTATAGATGATCACATAATGCACAATTCTACGTACATATAGAAGAAATAAATAATTCATTAGACATTCCAATTCAATTATAATTTTATTTAGATGAAAGAAGACTTTTAAGAGTTGACAATTGGCGAGTTGAGCTGTTGCTAAAAACTTGCTCACTATATACTTTAGAATTATCTCACAAGAATAAATTTGAGTTCTTATTTTGTAGCTTAGAAAAATTCAGTGAAATATTACATCATTGAGTCTAAAAATTATTTGTGTCAATAAAATAATAGAATCTTATTTTGTTACGCTGCGGATTGATTTCCTGCTCGTCCGTGTGGACCGAAGGCATCTTAGATTCCGTGGATTGCATGCAAGCGCCTAGGATTCCTTGAAACAGAATTCGGTTTTTATCTTTTTTTTTTTAATTTTTAGAGTATATTTAGAGTTTAAAATTTAGAATTTAAATTATAATAAATTTAAATTAATAAAATTTTCCTTCTAGGATTTCTATTTTTCTCTTGGTTATTTAAAATAAAAAATTCAAATATTCACAAGGATATTATATGTATTTAACGTTTAAAATTTTAAAATTTAGAAGTTGGATTATAATGTGTTTAAGTTAATAAGATTTTTTCTCAGGTTTAGTCTTCTATCTTCAGTTGTAGTATTCAAGATAATAAATTTTAAATATTTATGGGATATATTATATGTATTTAGGATTTATTCGAGGAAATATTAATTTTTTTAAAAAAAATTACCCACCACTATTTTTTAAACCTGATTATGTTATATATATATATATATATATAGTTGTGATGAGCTGCGGACCGTCTACGGATTGCCTCATGGCAACGGACGCGTAAGCCAAACCTAGCCAAATCACGCGTTGGAATTTTCGGCTGTGGTCAAATGTCTCTCGCGTCCCTCTCTCTCTCACGCGTGTCCGAATCTTCGAACCCTAACCCTGCGGGGCGTCGTCCTCTCCCGCCTCCCTCCCTCGCCGAATCTCCAGTCTCAGTGTCTCGGCGATTTCCTCGTCGCCACCCGCCTCCCTCCTCGTCGCCGCTTGCGCCGATCCGGCCCGCCTCCCTCCCTCGTTGATTTCTTTTGATTTTCTCCTAATCATTTTGCTGTAGAAAATTTTGTTCATACACAAATTTTTAATAGGTAGTATTTGCAAAGTGATTGCAAAGTAATAGGCAGTATTTGCATTTTTAATAGCCGACCGGTGTTTGTTTTGCAGTATAAGCAGTGTTTGTTCAATTTTTATTGCTATTTTTAGGTTATAAGTAGCATTTGTTTTTTTCAAGAAATTTGCAAGGTAGTGTTTCCTTTTATAAAACATAGTTTGTTCATTTTAAGTTCTACTATTATGGTTATACAAAACTATGAATGTTATTTTTAATGTAGGAAAAAACTTATGTTGTATTTGTCGGATATAACCCGGGCATTTATGATTCGTGGATGGAAGTATCACGTCAAGTTAATGACTTTAGTGGCAACATACATAAATCTTATAAAAGTAGAGATGTAACGACCCGACCCCTCGCCCCTTTGGCTGCCAAATCTCATTTGGCGACCCAACAACAACCTGGCGGCCAAATCTCATTTGGCGGCCGAACAACCTGACTCTCGGTCGTGCCGTTACTCACTAGGACTTTCCACCCCTGACCAGTGGATTTTTGCATTCCCCAGGATTCGAACTCTAGACCTCCAAGCATAAGTACTAGAGTTTATGAATCCTCTTATGCTTGGAGGTCTAGAGTTCGAATCCAGGGGAAGACAAAAATCCACTGGCCAGGGGTGGAAAATCCTAGTGAGTAACTGCATGGCCGAGGGCCAGGTTGTTGGGCCGCCAAATGAGATTTGGCCGCCAGGTTGTTGGGCTGCCAAAGTGAGAGTTGACCGCCAAAGGGGCCGAGGGGCCGAGTCGTTACAAGAGAGGAGGCAGAAAAAGCTTATCAAGTGTACTTGGATATAAAATATGCATCAACTTCTATTTCATCCTATGCAACTTCAAGTTCGACTTCGAAATCAAATCCAAATTCTGATAGGAGACTTTCAAAGTCCGAAAAAATACTAAGTTTAAGGATACAATGAAACAGATAGTGCATCTTTTAGATTCTTTAGCAATTAGTGATATTGATTAGGCATGTTGGTTATTTCAAATTCTTGTTAGTGTTGAAATTCAAACATTTGTTTTATCTAAGTTCAAGTTGAAACAATGGTGTTATCTGAAATATTGGTTGAGACATGCATGCAAACCATAGAGTAGCAGTCGTCACGGAACGGAGTTGGAAGTGATACCTATAAGATTAAACACTTGTTTTATCTAAGTCTACACTTTGAAATCATAGAGCAACAGTCGTCGCGGAACTTGATTGGTATCATAATGAACATTGTTTATGATACCATGATGCATTGTTTATGACAAGCTGAAGGGCCTAAAACCTAAAATGATTGTGATGCTAAAACCTGAAGCAGACAAGCTGAAGGACCTCATTTCTATGTACAACCGACTGTGATGCTAAATTAACCTCGTGCACATGTGAGTTCATCTAATCGAGGTTTTCTATATTTTCATTTGCTCGAGATTTTTTTAATTCCCATTTTGCTCTAGAGGGAGAGTTGAATCGAAATCAAGCACAATAATAATAAGACTTCGAGCAAACATATTGATAGGGTTGAACGAGCCATAGCCGAGACGAAGGATGAAGAAGTTGCCCAACACCACAGCGGTAGGTTAAGACAACCCTCCGTCTGTGGACCCGGGAATCCCCGAGGGCGACGCACCCGGGAAGGGCAGCTGAAGATCCCTCTCGGGAGCACCCCGGGAGGTTAGGCCCCGAGAGCACCTCGGGAGCTGTGGCATGTGAAAACCCCGAGCTCTCCTTGATGGGTGGAGTCCCTGCAGTGACCAACCTCAAATGCTGACCTCCCTCGAGGTATAGATAAGCACCCCTGTCATAAAAGGTCTTCGCGACCCTTGAATCTCGCAACGGGCCAAAGCCGATAATGGAGCAAACCTTTTCAAAAGATATCCAATGATCACCGAACAAGGAGGGAGACGTGGCTTAAATGCGAGAGATGCGGCACCGATCAGGGGGCACGTCTATCCCGTCGTCATCGGTATAAAAGGTAGTCCAACCCCTCCGGTAAGGGGCTTACGATCTCTCGTTCTACATATTGTCTTTCTTTCTCACTGTCATTACTCTTCGGACAACCTACTAACTTGAGCGTCGGAGTGGACTCCGCCGGACCCCTGTCGGCGTGTCCCCTAACGCTTGTGTTAACTCCGCAGGACCCCAAGTTCCTCCCCGGCGTAGAAACTTCCACACGGGCAGAACCTCGGTGATTGGTCATCATCAACGACTCCTTCCGGAACAAATTTGACGTCGTCTGTGGGAAACTAGCAAAGCACCTGAAGGAGCACCGATGGCAGGATCGGAGGGATAACCCCTTACCCTCACCCGAGAGGAACTTGACCGCCTGGTGGCTAACACCATTAAGGAAGCCCTGGAGCAGCACCAAGTCGAGCAGGCTGCCCCGCAACCAGGGGGTCCGGCGAGGGAGGAGATCCCCAGAGTCTTCGCCTCGCATTCCCGGAGATCCGTCACCCCGGTGGGGCGGCAGGACGGAGTAGCCCAAGGCCCTCAAAGAGAATCCTCTGGAGACATGGAGAAGGCCCACTCGGTGGCCTCCAGCGCTCAGAGGCATGAGGAAGGACCGGGGAAGAGGGATGGACCCAAGACCTCCCATAAGACTCCCTCTACCCCCTTCTCACCCGAGATTGTAGAAGACCCCATGCCAAAGCAGTTCCGGGGCCCGGGATTCCTGAGTATGATGGGAAGACGGATTCAGAGGATCACGTCTATAAATTCGAGAATGCGGCACTCCTGCACCAGTATACAGACGGTGTGAAGTGCTGGGCATTCTTAAACACTTTGTCCGGAGCAGCCCAGCGATGGTTCCAGAGGCTGCCACAAGGTTCCGTCAACTCCTTCACAGAGCTCAAAACAGCTTTCCTCGACCATTTCGCGAGTAGTCGTCACTACCAGAAGACGACACTTAACCTATTTGCTCTCAAGCAGAAGCCTAAGGAACCACTCAAGGAGTACATCCAGAGGTTCAACCGGTGGCGCAGGACGTGCCTAGCGTAACATCAGAGATACTCGTAAGTGCTTGCACCCAAGGGCTCGCTGAGGGGGACTTCTTCCGGTCCTTGGTGAGGAAGCCCCCTGCCAGCTTCGATGATCTGCTGGGGCGTTCCGTCAAGCATGTCAATGTAGAAGAAGTACAGTATGCCCGGCGTAAGGATCCAGTCGGGGCCCCTCCTTCGACGGCCCCCCGATCAGACAGAAGGGAGCCCCCGGCACCGGCGCGGGGAAAAGACCTTCCACCTAGAAGGGACCAATGGATTGGCAGGCGTCGGTTAGTGGAGACAGTAGACACCGAGCAGCCGGAGTCATTGCCGAAGTATTGCAATTATCACGGCAGCTCAACTCATTCCACGGAGGAGTGTCACGCCTTGAAGAAGAAGTTAAGTGAGGAGGCAGACGCTAAACCTCGATGAAAATGGAACAGGGCGGGGTATCACCGAAGATCGCCTAGGCGAAGCTTTTCCCCTCAGCGATGGCCCGCCGGGGAAAACGAGGTTCGACCTCGGTCCCGATCAAGATCGAGAGGTAGGAGTCAGGGGCCCGCACCCCGAAGATCCCTCTCCTTAGAGAGAGATCCTCAAAAAGGCAAAGCCCCTGTACGTGGTCCTCCTTCGGGCCATGTAGGGGTCATCTTCGGAGGACCTACTGGAGGGGATTCTAATCGGGCTAGGAAGTCGTACACCCCGCGGTTGGAGAACTACTCCATCGGGACAATCCAAAGCCAGGGGCCACGCCCTACAATCTCATTTGGGCCCTCCGACCTTGAAGAAGTGGAAGCTCCGCATGAGGACGCCATAGTGATCGGGGCCCATATTGCCAATTATGAGGTGAAGCGAATTTTCGTAGACACGGGGAGTTCCGTGAACATTTTGTACAAGGCAGCTTGGGAACAAATGTAGATAGACGAGGATGAACTGCTCCCGGTCTCAACCCCACTGTTTGGCTTCACGGGGTATTGAGTACAGCCGCTGGGCCAAATTACCTTGTCACTCTCGTTGGGCAGCGACAGGCTTGAAAGAACCCGGAGGACTCCTTTCTTAATCGTGGACGCGCCCTCCTCCTACAATGCCATCCTGGGCCGCCCAGCGCTCAGCACCTTCCAGGCTGTGGTCTCTGTTTATCATCAGAAGATTAAGTTCCTGGTGGGCGACCGGGTGGTGGAAGTCCGAGGAGACCAGCTGGTATCTAGGCGATGCTACAGCAGAGAGGTCAGAACGGAGTCTCAAAAGAGCGCGAAGGGCCTAGAAGACTAGTTGAGGTCCTGCACCAGCTGAGGTCTTGAACCCTTCTGGTCTTGGTAAGATGTGTAATTTAAGATGTGCAATTTATTTAGAACATCTGTCTATGTCTCTTTGTGCTCTCGCAGCAAATTTGAGCAATAAAAGGAAACGCTTCTTTCAAAATGACGCCCGGGGTACTTAGGCTTGGTCGTGGACATATGCGCTCGACCAAGTAACCAAAACCCTAATACCCTGCGGTACAGTCGACGCCCGGGGTACTTAGGCTTGGTCGTGGACATATGCGCCTGACCAAGTAACCAAAACCCTAATACCCTGCGGTACAGTTGACGCCCGGGGTACTTAGGCTTGGTCATGGACATACGTGCCCGACCAAGTAACCAAAACCCTAATACCCTGCGGTACAACCGACGCTCGGGGTACTTAGGCTTGGTCTGGGACATACGCGCCCGACCAAGTAACCAAAACCCTAATACCTTGCGGTACAGTCGACGCCCGAGGTAGTTAGGCTTGGTCGTACCCATACGCACCCCACCAAGTAACCAAAACCCTAATACCCTGCGGTACAGCCGACGCTCGGGGTACTTAGGCTTGGTCTGGGACGTACGCGCTCGACCAAGTAACCAAAACCCTAATACCCTGCGGTACAGCCGACCCCCGGGGTACTTAGGCTTCGTCGTGGACATACACGCCCCGACCAAGTAACCAAAACCCTAATACCCTGTGGTACAGCCGACGCCCGGGGTACTTAGGCTTGGTCGTGGACATACACGTCCGACCAAGTAACCAAAACCCTAATACCCTGTGGTACAGCCGACGCCCGGGGTACTTAGGTTTGGTCTGGGACATACACGCCCGACCAAGTAACCAAAACCCTAATACCCTGCGGTACAACCAATGCCCGGGGTACTTAGGCTTGGTCGTGGACATACGCGCCCAACCAAGTAACCAAAACCCTAATACCTTGCGGTACAGCTGACGCCCGGGGTACTTAGACTTGGTCTGGGATATACGCGCCCGACCAAGTAACCAAAACCCTAATACCTTGCGGTACAACCGACGCCCGGGGCACTTAGGCTTGGTCGTGGACATATGCGCCCGACCAAGTAACCAAAACCCTAATACCCTACGGTACAGCCGACGCCCGAGGTACTTAGGCTTGGTCGTGGACATACGCGCCCGACCAAGTAACCAAAACCCTAATACCCTGCGATACAGCCGACGCCACGGTACTTAGGCTTGGTCTGGGGCATACGCGCCCGACCAAGTATCCAAAACCTTGATACCCTGTGGTACAGCCGATGCCCGGGATACTTAGGCTTGGTCTGGGACATACGCGCCCGACCAAGTAACCCCAAACTCTACTACTTCGCCGCACGGGAGACTTAACCAGTCCAGAAGCATAGACAATATGGCATACCCAACTACGGGAGAACCAACAAAAGCATTACAATATCGACACGGGACAGTTATACACACATAAAAGGTACTAGAAAGAATCATTTATTTTATTGGCATGAATAGATACATGAAGATATACATCTCGGGAAGTTACTAAGACACACGCCGAGTATCTGAAGAAAAAACAAAAAAAAAGAGGGGCACCCTTCTGTACGGGTTTTCTCCGCGCCACTTCCACCTTTTTGGGGGCTCGAAGTCGTTTTCGGATAGCTGACGAAGATGGATGCCTGAGGTAACACATGAATAGCTCGAGTACTCCCTCCGAGTAGTCAGGGGCGAAGATGGATGCCTGAGATAACACATGAGTAGCTCGGGTACTCCCCCCGAGTAGTCAGGGACGAAGATGGATGTCTGAAGTAACTCATGAGCAGCTCGGCCCCATCAGAACGCCCCCACTCTTTTCCGCAAAGACGAGGATAAGTATAATATTTAAAAAGCAGAAAAAAGAGGAGAGGGTAGAAGTCACTGCAATTTCCCTCCGGAGCGCGAAAGGGCGCAACTTCAGGTTATAGCAACCGTAATTCTCTCCAGGTTGAGAAAAAACACAAGGAAGAATCACCTTAACAAAGGAGGGGAACAACCACTAGATGAAAATATTCTCAACGAAGAACCAGCGGCTGAAGCCCCTCCCCTCTTGGTGACGACGTACCCCATAGACACCTTCATCTACCCGAAGCTTGGAGGAAACGAGCAGTGTAACGCCCCAAAATTCCCATTTTTAGTTCTTAAAGTCCTTAGAATTATTTAAAAATGGTTTAGAAATATTCTAGATATTTTTAGGGATTTTTAGAATATTTTTATGGAATTTTTCGAGTCCGTTTAGTATTAAAAAAAAAAGAAAAACGTTTAAGGGCAGCCGAGAGTTCGAATCCGCGACCACCAGGAGACCAGGAGCGCGCGCGACCAGCTGGGCTAGGGTATCAAGCACAGCAAAGGATGGAGAGAAATTTATTTAAGGTGTAGTTAGGTTAATCCGCCCCATAAGTATAAATAGGTAATTAAAGAGAGAAGTTTTATTTCTCTCCTCTCCAAACCCTCACGCCGACCTCTCCTCTCTTGGGCGAAACAACACCAAGCTCTAAGGGGCCGGCCAAGGCTCTCCTCCAAGAGATCTTCCAATATTCGGAATCCCCGCGACGAGAGGAACGCGTAGGCGCGAAGAATTCTCCAAGATCTCAAGTTTCTCCCGAGCCCTAGACGTCAATTTTGGTTGTAAGTCCAAGATATCAATGTAAGTACTGCTCACCTGCAGTAAGAGGCGGTTTGTCCACAAGAATTTCCCTTAAAAGTTTTTAAAAGAGATATTTACTTCTTGTTAAGATTTTTGCATGTGATCTTAGTTCATTATATGCTTATATATTTTATTGAGTGCCCTATATGAGATTAGGGTCCAAGAAAAGCTATGAGAAAAGAAAAGAGAAGATAAAGATAAGAAAAGAAAAGGCCAAGGCCTTAAGAAATCCCCAAAAGTCAAGACTTAGGGATTTTAGCACGCAAGGTGCTCGAGAAAATGCCAAGGCATTTACAGATAAGAAAGAAAAGAAAGAGAAGCTATTTTATTTTCTAAGGCCAGTACCCGGCGTCCAAGGGCGTCGTTAAAGAAATCCAGGTGTCCAATTCCAAGGTCTTGGCCCTGGTAGACCAAGGTCTGCTCTATTAGGATTGGTGGCTCGCTACCCCAACCTTTTAGGGAACGTGCATGAGATGGTACTTACGTCTTCAGTGGATCCAAGTGATTATTATTTTCAAGTATATGCTTTAGCAAAGTTTCTAAAGTTTAAAGAGTTTTCAAAAAGTTAAAGAATAGCTAAAGTTTCAAGTTAAGCCAAGAAAAGTAAATTGAGATTTATTAATGCTTGAGTATGCATGTTTTGAGTTATACATGTTCTTAGTTTTCTTCCAAGCATATAAGTATCTCATATGATTTTCATATTGTTCAAGAAGCATGTTTGCACATTTCGAGATTTTGTGAGCTAGATAGTACTTACTAAGCTTTTTGCTTACTAGTTGCATTTCCTCTTACTGCAGATAAAGGTAAAGGCAAGCAATTCTGAAGGAAGGCGACGAGGCGGTGCTGAGTAAAGTGTGTGTGGTGGCTGATTTTTGAGACGAGACAATTTAGTTATTTGAATTACAATGTTTTAGTTTATTCAATTTCAAGTTCTTGCTTTATGGAGTTTAGCGAACATTTAAGCTTTGGATAGTTTTACATGCTCAATTTCTTAGAGTAAAGATTCCATGTCATTTCATTTAGCCTACATATCCTTATGATTGCATTGGATGAGTAAAAGTGTGAGTAGTTGGAAATATTGATACTTTGTTGGAGAAATAGATGTTTGTGCCAAGATAGTATTAATTCCTCTTTGAATCAAGTTTTTATTGCTTAAATATGTTTAGAAAAGTTGCATTCATGTTTCATAATGCTTTAGCAAGGTTATAGAACATGTATTTGGTGTTATGAATGCATAGGAGTCAAGATTGGTACAAACTCTATTGTTAAAGTTCATATATACTCGAATAGCTCATTTTCTTCCGCAAAAGTCCTAATTTCAAGTTTATGGATTCATTTTGATTGGCTAAATTGTTTAGAAAACTGACATAGAGTATAGAAATGGTGTCATGATTCTATATGGCTCGAAAGTATAGGTTTGGTGGAGTTTTGAAGCAAGTGCCGAAACCTGAAAATTCAGATTTCAGGCCTATCAGTCGACTGATACAGTATCAGTCGACTGATACCCGAAAGTTGAGTTGGGTGAGGCAGGTTTCAATAAGTATCATTTTACGAGTTTTTGAGAAAGAAAGTGTGACATGGTATCATGCATGACTACTTAAGTTAGAATATCATTCTTAGATGAATTAAAAAGGAAAAAAAAAGATTTCCGCATTTCTATTAGTCGTGCATTAGAGTCGAGAAGTAGACAAAAGTAACGATCCGTCTGAGGCAGGAGAAGGCGGGTCGCTACAAGCAGTCGATGGCGCGTGGGGTACATCGCTACAGGCCGACCAGGGGTTTGGTGATCATTAGGAGGGATCATCTCCCCCATGCCCCCTGGCGGGCAGCATAAGGTCTTTTCTAGGCTCCTCAGATAACGCGAGAATCTCACATCCCCGAGAATCTTCAGAGAGACCCCAAGCATCATCTCCACCATGCTCCCTGAGGAGGGTCACAATACAGATGTCTATCCCTCTCAGGGGTCCCTCAACCAAGAGTACTATGGTATCTCCAGGGTTGGGCATTGAGGATACCAACGAGGAAGAAAGAAGCAAGCAAGCGGAAGAAATGGAGGAGACGCTACACCCTCCTCCCCCTATTTATGGGGATGGTTGCCTGTCCGGGCAGTTAATGCAGTTAGTTAATGCAGGGAGGATGCAATCACGCCAACAGGTGCCGAAGCGTCGTTTCGACTGGCGCGCCCATGCTGCACCTAGGAACCCGCAACTCTTAATGAGTCTAATCAATGAGATCGCGGATAATACGGAGAGACGGTTCGAAAACCGTCCGCGCACTTCAGCAGGAAAGATCGGCGAGGACTCGCCGCAGACATAAATGTGGGGTACGAAGAATTGACTTAAAAAATTATCAAACACCAGAATCAACCTCGAAGACAATCGACGGTTACTTAAGTACGAAGCCGCATCTCGCAAGAGCACATACGCAGGGAAAATGATTACACTAAGTCAAAATCAATACAACCGGACTTGTCTCTCGGGCAAACATCGGGCCGCTTGGGGCCTCGAAAGAAGACCTCTACTTAGCTCAGAGGGCATCTACAATCTCGGGTCAGCGTCAGAAGGCAGGAGCTGCTCCTTCTTCAGCTTGTCGATGGCCCCATGGAAGCCCTGCTGTAAGCGTTCCATCACCTGGCCAACTATAATGGCGCGGAACTCCTCCGACTCCAGGAACCTCGCTTTGAAGCCCAGCTCGGCCTCCTTAGAATCAGAAGCTTTGGCCGCCCGAAGGGTCAAGAGCTCGGCCTCGGCAGCTTCGTAAGAACGCCTTAGCCATGCCAACTCAGCAGCCATCTCCAATTGCTCGGGCAGAGCCTCTCTGAGGTGGCCCGCTCATCCGACCGAGCCTGGATCAGATCGTCCTCCAGGACGGAGGCACGGTCAGTGGCCATCAGGAGACTAGACTCCACTTGGCCCGATAATTGCTTCTCTCTCCTGGAGCTGATCTCTCTCCCGTGTCACCTAGAGAAGGTCCTCAATAGCTGACACAGCCTTCTCGGATGCCAGGCGTCTTCTATGCCGGGAATTCCGAAGGGCCCGCTCCTGGTCCTACAAGAGCTTCTGCAGGCGCTCGACTTCTTTGCGAAGAGCTCTGCTGACGCCTGCCTGCATCACTCCTGATTGGTGTTCCAGATTAGTTGTCGCTTCCGCCCACAAGGCTCGATGGAGCAAGGCCTCCACTTGGGGCCCAGAATATAGGCCCTGACCAATTACTACGCAATCCTCAGCTGCCTGCCATTGCACCAAAATGTCATCAGACAGACAAAAGATCATTTAGAGTAATAGCAATTCGCACCTTCAAGAGTGTCTCCCGAAGACTGGCGAGTGGTCCAGCTGAGGCCCACATGACTACCCCTTCGAAGGTGCCAGGAATGTCGCCTCGCCCCTCAGGCGGCGGTGGACTCAGTCGGAGAGGAAGTCGTTGGACATTGGAAGCTTCGGGTGGTAAGTTGGAGGGGTCGGAGGCGTCCTCTTCAGAACTAGAAGGCCCCTCCGACAAGACCCCCTCGGGTGGAGTCGCCTTTAATTGCACTAGGGGTAGATTGCATTGATGCCTCCAACGCTGCATCCAACCTCTCCCTTAGTCGATCCAGTTTCACCTGGTATTGTGTACGCAACATCTCCTTACTCGGGGAAGAGGTGGCTTGGTCAAGGGAGCTGGAGGGGAGCATCGGGATAGCTACCTCCAGAGCGGAGACCAGCGGAGCATCTACAGGAGTGACTCCCTCGGAGGAGGGCGTCGCCTCCTCGGGCACCGAGGAAAGAGGAGGGGAACGTACAAGACGTCGTTTTTTCCACGAAGGGCCCAAGCCTTTGGGGAGCCGCCGCTTCTGCCGACCGAAGGACTGGGCGGTCGAAGGAGTAACTAAAGGGGAGGATTCCTCATTCACCCTTTCCGGGCAGGCCGGTCTCGGAGGAGAGCCACCTCCTGAAGGAGGACCCGCCACTTGATCAGCCCGTCGAGCCGAAGGCCCTTGGCCCCTGACCGGCGGGGATGTTACAGTAGTCTTTACCCTCTCAGGTGAGGCGACCACACGGGGCGAGACAGCAGACCCCTCAAGGGACTCGGCGGGGGCAGGGGAAGAGTCAGGAGTGTCCGGGGGAGGGTTCATTGCCTCCTTGTTGGCCTCCTCCCACTTGATGAGCCGGCTCATCGCCTTGGCGAACATGACTTCCTCTGCAGAAGACAAACAGAGAGAGTATCAGTCAGAACCAATGTGCATGGGAGAAAAAGGCGAGCATACCTACGGAAGGGCTGATCCCACGCTACTTTAGGGCTAAGGCCCACCCGATACATAAGCTCTTCACTCTGCACCAGCCCCGAGCCACTGAATTCCATACCCGAAAGTACCTGCCTAGCATGCTGGTACACCGGGCTGCGAAGAAAGCTCTCTAGGAGAGGAGGAGTCGGCAAATCTGCTATCCAACACAGGGGCTGAAAGGTAGTGATGGCAATCGAATGAAGAAGAATTTCTTCTTCCACCCCTTATGCAAGGAAGGAAATCCGCCTAGAAACCTATGGCCCGGACGGGCTGCGAAACTAAAGACCCCTCTCGACCGTAACGGGACGAAGACAGAATGGAAGAGATGTGGGGTCAGAGGAAGATTGAAAAGCTTAAAGATGATATACGCTCCTCCCATTTGGACGAAGGCATTGGGAGCTATCTGGTGAAGAGAAATATCAAAATAAGAAGCTATATTCGTGAAAAAAAAGGAGGAATAGAGAAACGGAGCCCTAACTCCATCTGCCCTAAGAAAAAGGTTAGCATGCCGACAGGGGGTTCCATGGGCGTCTGACCCACTTTGGGGATGACCATTGTCATTTCGTTCGGGACACCATAGGCCTCGGTGGTCGCCTGCAAGGCTTCAGGTCTTACTCTCGAGGAAAGGGACTCATACCACTCCGCGTGGTAGCTTTCCATAATCCCTAAGGAAGAAGACGAGAAAAAACAGGAACGAGACAAGCTACTCACATGCAGCAAAAAGCTCTACAAGGGGGAAGACGAAGTACACCCAGTCGCTGAAGCAGAAGTGGAGGCTAACGTCTGCCTTTTTCCCTCTCTTATACCCTGGCAGCCGCCTACATGAGCACACTGGGGAAATGACACGTAGAAAGCAAGAAACCGCCTCGCCCAGACAGTCGATGGTCGCGAGGCAGCCATACTAGCACATGATCGTAGGGGCTCATGGAGATGGCCATTAGAACACGTGGCAAGGAGGCATTCGAGCAGGCAGCCTGTTACCCTCGAAAAGGGGGACCATGCACCTTTATAACAAGAGAGATACATCATCATAAGCCTTCGAGAAGCGGAGTAGCCTTTTTGGAAAAGGAGGAAGGCGCAAAAGGGAATTTCTAGGAACACAGGTCTAAGAGGATGTGATCCAAGTGCCCCTCATAACCGCTGAGGGCTGAAAGGTGAAGGCTCGTGAGAACTCAGCTTCTTCATCCCTGTACTAGTCTGATCAGTTAGCCGCACTTCCTTCGATCATACTTGAAGGGGGGTCTTGTGATAGGGTTGAATGAGCCCTGGCCAGGACGAAGGATGAAGAAGCTGCCCAACACCACAGCGGTAGGTTGAGACAACCCTCCGTCTGTGGTCCCGGGAATCCCCGAGGGCGACGCGCCCGGGAAGGGCAGCTGAAGATCCCTCTCGGGAGCACCCCGAGAGGTTAGGCCCCGAGAGCACCTCGGGAGCTGTGGCATGTGAAAACCCTGAGCTCTCCTCGGTGGGTGGAGTCCCGGCAGTGACCGACCTTATACGCTGACCTCCCTCGAGGTATAGATAAGCACCCCCGTCATAAAAGGTCTTCGCGACCCTTGAATCTCGCAACGGGCCGAAGTCGATAATGGAGCAGACCTTTTCAAAAGATATCCCATGACCACCGAACAAGGAGGGAGACGTGGCTTAAGTGCGGGAGATGAGGCACCGATCAGGGGGCACGTCTATCTCGTCGTCATCAGTATAAATTAAAAGGTAGTCCAACTCCTCCGGTAAGGGGGTTACGATCTCTCGTTCTACATATTATCTTCCTTTCTCACTGTCATTACTTTTCGAATGACCTACTAACTCGAGCGTCGGAGTGGACTCCGCCGGACCCCTGCCGGCTTGTCCCCTAACGCTTATGTTAACTCCGCAGGACCCTAAGTTCCTCCCCGGCGTAGCAACTTCCACACGGACAGAACCTCGGTGATTGATCATCGTCGACGACTCCTTCCGGAACAAATATAAATAAGTTTTTATTAAATTAAATATCAAACTTATTCATGAACGCTGGTTGGATTAATTTACAACTCTAAGAGTGACTTATGAGAGTTAACTTGTGCAATTAAAATTGGATTACTGGGGTTGATTCGGCCCGTTAAACCTTGAACCAGAGGCGCGAGGCTAACCTACTCAATCCCGGGAGGACTTTCTACTACTTAGCATCTTAGAACCTCCTCCTCTTCTTGAAAATATATTCTAGTTTCTGAATTCTCTTAGAGAAATAATCTACTATTTGTGAGAAAGTTTAGATCTTGGATGATTAAATTATGAGGAAGAGCACATGCTTAGCTCTTCATGAGACATGCACTTTGTGATAAAGCAATTGAAGCAAGATTTGAAATAAGATTATGCTGGTAGAACTCAATAACTGGAAGATAAAGATTTTTAGATGAATACTAAATGGGAAAAAAAATCAATAGGACGTTCATCATGATGGACTTCTCATTTTCAATTAAAATCAAGTGTGCATCCCATTTAATTTGAATAGTCTAAAAGCTCATTATATTATTTGATCATTTGACCGTGTAAGTTAGTAATTAGTTTTTACAATATGTAGTAATTAGTAACTGACTTTGTATATTTTGATTTTACTTTTCAAATGATAATTTAATTAAAATAATATTTTAATGAGTAAAATAAATGATGAAGATTTCATGATATTCATTATATTTTAAATGAATATTATTTAATTATGATTTATCATGATTTTATTTTATATCATTTTAATTAAAATAACATTTATATCACCAACATCAATTAATTCTATGTCACTTGGAGCAGTCTATATCATTGAATTTGTAGCGACTTGCTCACCCATCTACTTTTCCCTTTAATTATATGATGTTATATACTTGTTTTTTGGGCACTAAAATAAAGTAAAATAAAATTTAAAAAAAAATCCGTTATTTTCATTATAATTAAGAATGCATTCCATTTTAAAAAATATTTTTTTATATTGCAAACATCCTTATTTCTAAATTATTAAAGTAGCTTTTGCTAAATCTACATCAATATGCTCAAAATTATTAAATTATTATAGTTTAAATAATTTTAATATTAATCAATAGGATTTAAATATTAATTAAAAGTGGTCCAGTTTAATCAAAACTGATAAAATAGTATTGGTCCAGTTTAATCAAAACTGATTACGTACTATTGAAATAATTTTAATAAAATATTGTTAAAATTAGAATAATTTTGATCAAATTATAAGAACAGTCAAATAAAATTATTTAATATAAATGATGCGGTAGAAATATATCCTGCCCCGTGAAGACCTATTTAAAGTAAATGATGCGGGTTACGAGTTAGACGGGCCAACTCATGAGCCTACCAAAAAAAATTAAATATAAAAATTAAAATTTTTAAATTTGATTTACGAATTAGATGAGTCAAATCCATGATTTAGCACAGATATATGATGATGTTAAGTATCTCCATATCCAAAGTTCAATTAGGGTTGTGGACTTTGCATTCTTAATTTGATAGTTAGTCTGTTCAATCATTTACTTTTTGTTTTTTTCTTTTAGCACTAGTTCTTTATTTGCTTCGAGTACAGAAATTGACAGAGTCCGTTTCTGTTCAAGTTTTGAAGTTTTTGAATTTTTCATTTTAATTTTAAGTTTTGAGGATTTTTTTCCCTCAATCCGATAGCAAACCCAAACCCGTCGGAGCCGACCCACGCGGGTCACAGGCCTAGGCGGGTTAGCTCATCTAGACCTACCTTTGAATGAGTTGATAACATTTCAACCTAACTCGCTTCAATTGTTTGACGGGTGGGTGAACCTGACGAGACCAACCCAAATTGATGACTTTAGTCTTTGTAGAGGAAATCTTGGATTTTAAAGAGTTGTTTGAAGGTAAGCGTGTGCTCATGGTTGCAACCAGATGCGCGGGAGAGAGACTACATAGTGGCAACAATTGAAATTAACCCGAAATAGATTATATAAGACCAAAATTACCAATTGAGAGAAGACGAAGTAAATGTGAACTTTTTTGTTATACAATTTCGAGAGATTAGTAGATCAAACGTTGTAGACCAAAAGCACTGACACTTGCAGTTTGGTGTTGGGATTTTGTGTGAGCGGATTTATTTAAAGATTATTTTTCGCTGAAAATTACACAAATTATCAACCAAGAAGATGGGTGCAACAGAGATTATTGAGAAGATAAACCCCAATGCATATTATTTGAAGCCGCATAGTCATATTTGCACAGCAAATGTTTTTACTGTGAAGTATTTGATTTCTTTCCATAGTGATTCTTCTAATGATGATGTGGTAGGCAATTTGAGGGCAAATTTTCTCCACCATGGGGAGAATGTTGCGGGAACGATGGAGTAAACTTTCGAGGGTTATAACTTTTGACTTGATTATCAGAACAAGGTATTCTTGATTTTTAATCAAAGTTGTTTATTCAGATATCTAGATTTGTTACTAGTGAAACACGATAATCGGTTTGGATCCAAAAAAAAAATAACATTTAGGATCTTTTCAGAGCCTTCAAACTCCCTTTTACTATTTTTTGAAATTTTTTTATTTTTATGTATTTAAGGGTATTTTCATCTTTTACAAAGTTAGCATCTTTGGTTTATTTAAACGGTGGAAACGCTCTTTAATGAAACTTTAACTTTAGCTGGTCGTGATCAAGAAACCACAGGATTCGCTTGGTGGGCCGGAAATGCTAGACTTATTAATTTGTCCAGTAAACTACTTGGAGCTCACGTAGCCCATGCCGGATTAATCGTATTTTGGGCCGGAGCAATGATCCTATTTGAAGTCATGTTTAATTGCTTTGGGATAGTTTGATTAATATTATTTTTAGTCGTCGTCTCCTTATAGGGAATTCTGAGTTTTTCATATTTTCTAATATTCCTTTTCGAATTAACAGGTTGTAGAAGATTACCTTCCGATATTCATGCGTAAATCAACGGATTCCATAGCTTGTGATGTGTCAGTAATTTGCTCCGTCATTCCTGCATCAAAGAGTCTCTTCTCTAGGAGAAACTCAAAGAACGCATCTCATAGAGAGTAGTCCAAGGGACACATCTCACGGAGAGAAGCCCAACAGATGCACATCACATAGAGAAGCCCACATCTCACTAAAGGGCACACCCCTTTGTATCTGATCATGTCTCAGTCTGCGTAAAGAGTCACATGTATTTGGGCTTGAGTTCCCTAGTCCTCGGCTTCCATGCGACCTGACAAATTAGGCATTTGAACTCGAGTGCTCAAGTGCTCTCGGGTCCACAAGTACTCCAACACTTAGGCAATTTGGTAAGTTAGCCGGACTAACTACTGTTTGTTCTTTCCTGTGAACTTTGCTTAAAGCTAGCAACATTGTTCTGTTGATGCAGACTGGCCCGGTTGTGGTTTTGGTGTTTGACAATGATTTAAGTTTTGGTTGAGCGAATTTGGGTTAAAGTCCTGGTCGGGGACTGGGCATGAAATCCCGGTGAGTGAAGCCGGGTCCTGGTGAGTGAAGCCAGGTGATGGAAATCCCGGTGAGTGAAGCCGGGTCCTGGTGAGTGAAGCAAGGTGATGGAAATCTCGGTGAGTGAAGCCGGGTCCTGGTGAGTGAAGCAAGGTGATGGAAATCTCGGTGAGTGAAGCCGTGTCCTGGTGAGTGAAGCCAGGTGTTGGAAATCCCGGTGAGTGAAGCCGGGTCCTGGTGAGTGAAGCCAGGTGTTGGAAATCCCGGTGAGTGAAGCCGGGTCCTGGTGAGTGAAGCCAGGTGTTGGAAAAGTCCTAATTCGGAAGGGTTGGGTGAAAAGTCCTAGCTTGGAGGGCTAGGTGAAAAGTCCTAACTTGGAGGGTTAGGTGCAAATTCCCATCCTGGAGAATTAGGTGAAAAAGTCCTGGCTTGGAGGGTCAGGTGCCTAGCTTGGAGGGCTAGGTTAGATGATGTTCTAACTCGGAAGGGTTGGGTGAAAAGTCCTAGCTTGGAGGGCTAGGTGAAAAGTCCTAGCTTGGAGGGCTAGGTGAAAAGTCCTAACTTGGAGGGTTAGGTGCAAATTCCCAACTTGGAGAGTTAGATGGAAAATCCTTAGCTTGGAGGGCTAAGGTGGATGGAAACTTAGCTTGGAGGGCTAAGTTTGAGTCCCTGGATCGGTCTGGTGATCGATCAGAGATTCTGGCACGCTGCTCCTTCGTGGATCGGTCTGGTGACCGATCCAGCGATGACTGATCGGTCGAGTGACCGATCAGGGAGCACACAGTCAGGTTGGGAACCTACTGTGCTGCTCCTGATCGATCTGGTGACCGATCAGGGAGTATGCGTTGTTGGGACCGGGTGCATGTCGACAAGGATACGAGTTCGTAAAATTTAAAATTTTTACGTGCAGCGGAAGAGTTTGCATAAAATAATTTCTTAAATTATTTTAACTTCGTATCTAGCATGCATTCTTATGGTGTGTTGACATAATCATAAAATAAAACATTGCGGAATAGTAAACAAATTTACCAAGTACCTCTCGTAACTCGAAGTAAGGGACGAGATCCAACCGTAGCGTCCCTTGGAAGCTTCGCCTCTATTCGCGTCCACGCCGAGTTCTCTTCGGGATGACTTCACAAAGTCACGAGTTTTGTGCCGACGAGAACTACTAGATTCTCGGAAGGCACAACTAGAAGAATAAGAGAAACAATGGAAAAACTGACCAATGAAGAAACGGAATCGAATTCCGAGAAGAGAGGAGTCGCTATCCGCTTCTTCTTCTTCGTCTTCGGGTTCTCCTCCTTCTTGGAAGCTCACGACAACCACTTGGGGTTGCTAGGGTTGCGCCGGCCCTAGCTTGGTTGGAGGGAGCCGGCCCTAATTCTCAAAGGGGCGCCGGCCCTAAGGGAAGAAGAGGAGAGAAGAGAATAAGAGGAGAGAGAGGGAGAGCTCTAATTAATTTCTTGATTAATTGATTGATTGTTCTGTATAAAGGGCTAGCCTTTGGGTCCTTTATATAGTAGCAACTCTTTGCTAAGTCTCCCTCTAAACGGAATTAGTTATAAGAAATTTATCCTATAAATTTTCTTAACTAATTATTCCGTTTATACCAAGTTTTATTATAAACTAATTTATAATAAAACTAATTTTCTTCTCTTTAAATATGGAATAAATTTTATAAGAAATTTATAAACTTTCTTATTATGGAAAAATCAATTCATAATTGATTTTATAAAATTAAAATAAACCAATTCATGGATTATTTTAATCTTCCATAAAAGAATAAATTTCTATAAATTTTATTTATATAAATTTCTTTATACAAATTTATTTATCCATAATTTATAAAACAAATCATACTAGATTTATTTTATTAATTAAACCAAAATAAACTTGGTTTAATTTCCTCCATTGGCCGGCCACCCAAAGAGGGATAATACCCTCTTTGGCCGGCCCAAATCGACCCGAACCGGTCGCGAATTAAACTCATTTAATTCGCCCAAAAAGCCTTCAAAAGACTTAGCCATTTTAGCTTCCATTGCGCCTCTGACTAACTCAGATTCGACTTGTTTCTCTTGATCGGAAAATCCAATTTTCAACTCGTTTTAAATCCCTCGGATTACTCGTATTGCGTGTGACTAAATAGGCTTTCGATTTATGTTGGCCGTCTATAATTAACCCATTAATTATAGAACGATCATGAGTGGCACCTAGTAGTACATCATGATCCCCAATTAATCGAAAGATCAACGGTTTGACCTCAGAAGAAATTATTCTGAAACCCTTCAGCAGCTCTAATGAATCGTGCCTCATTCCCTTCACCACCTTATACCCACTTGGTTCAGGACACGGTCTATGGTGTCAGTCCCCACTAGGCTGACTACGTCACACCCAGCCCAAGTAGTGTCTTTCTCGTCCTTTGGATTTCTAATTACTCTCATGTATTTAAGAGACTCGCACTCTTAACATGATATGCTCTGGCCAGAGGCTTTGAGTAACAATCCGACGATAGGCCTGGGTATACATCTCCTCGCAAGGAGTGGTGAATCCTTTGTAGGCTGTTCAAACATCTTCGGGCACTTCGGCTTATACCCAATCATCCTGGGTCCACACCTCCTTGGAGATGCTTGCTTGAGATGTCAAAGTATAAGTCTCCATGACCAAGATGACTTGAACACCGCAAGTCAAAGGAACATCGCACTTAAGCCGCAGCAAGATCTTCATTGACATATCTACATGTAGATTCCCATATGAAGTCTTACAGCTAGTCACTCCAATGAACTAGTTCCCTTAACTAGTATCCATGTTTATCTCCGGACATCCCAATGTCACCAGCCAGTGAGAATCAGCTGATTAGAGAATAACCCATGCTAGTCTCAACAGAATTGATAGTGTCCGTTTTTATCAATTCATCGACTAGGGATAATTTCAATACTTCACAATTGCACATTAGAGATAATCACTAGTTGTGATCCCATCACAAATTCTCTTATGCTGTGAGTTGTATTGCGGACATTCAGTAGATGAGTTCAAGATCCCAATCAAATACACAAAACATGTATACTCAAATAGTGAATTATCATTTATTAAAATAAATGTTTACATCATAAGGCGATTGCCTTAGGACACTTCTCTCATATCACTAACAAACTCCCACTTGGCCTAATGCAATCGCTACGGTATCCAATACCATAGGCTCTAACATGACCCTCAAACTTGTTTTGAGGCAAGGCCTTAGTTAAAGGATCCGCTATATTCCTTTCAGTGGGAACTCTCTCAATTTGTATGTCATTCCTACTTATAATCTCTCTGATCAGATGATAGCGTCGAAGCACGTGTTTGGATCGCTGATGAGACCTTGGTTCCTTTGCTTGTGCAATAGCTCCATTGTTGTCGCAGTATACCGGCACTGCTTCATCAATGGTTGGAACCAGCCAAGTTCGGAGACAAACTTCTTGATCCAGACTGCTTCCTTTGCTGCTTCCGAAGCTGCGATATATTCTGCTTCCGTGGTAGAATCCGCTACAGTGTCTTGTTTGGAACTCTTCCAACTACTGCGCCTCCATTCAAAGTAAATACGTATCCAGACTGCGATTTGGAGTCATCCTTATCCGTCTGGAAACTGGCATCTGTATACCCACGTATTTTCAAATCTCCTTCTCCATATATTAGAAATACATCCTTAGTTCTTCTTAAGTACTTAAGGATTGTCTTAACAGCCGCCCAATGATCCATTCCTGGATCAGATTGGTATCTGCTCGTGACGCTCAGAGCATACGATACATCGGGCCTAGTACATAACATAGCATACATGATAGATCCTATTGCGGATGCATAGGGAATCTTATTCATGCTAATCCTCTCGTCTTCTGTGCGCGGACACATAGACTTCGAAAGGTTGATCCCATGCCTGATGGGAAGGTAACCTTTCTTGGATTCCGACATGCTAAACCTTTTTAGCACTCGGTCTATATATGTAGACTGCGAAAGACCAAGCAACCGTTTTGATCTATCTCTATAGATTCTAATCCCAAGGATATAGGTTGCTTCTCCCAGGTCTTTCATGGAGAAAGTTTTGGACAACCAAATCTTAACTGTCTGTAAAACTGATATATCGTTTCCTATAAGTAAGATGTCATCGACATATAATACTAGGAATACGACTGCACTCCCACTAACCTTCTTGTACACACAAGGTTCGTCAGGATTTTGTGAGAAATCAAACTCTTTGATTGTCTCATCAAAACGGATATTCCAGCTCCTTGATGCTTGCTTCAATCCATATATGGATCGTCGAAGCTTGCATACCTTGGTTTTATCAACCGATGTGAAACCTTCAGGTTGTATCATGTATACATCCTCAAGTAGGTTTCCATTAAGGAAAGCTGTTTTCACATCCATTTGCCATATCTCATAATCATAATGAGCTGCTATGGCTAGGAGCATCCGAATGGATTTAAGCATAGCTACTGGCGAATAGGTTTCGTCATAATCAACTCCTTGTTTTTGACGATATCCTTTTGCCACTAATCTAGCCTTAAAGGTAACAACATTACCTTCCATGTCGGTTTTCTTCTTGAAAACCCACTTGCACCCTATGGGTTTAATCCCTTCAGGTGGGTCAACCAAGTCCCATACTTGATTTTCATACATGGAATCCATTTCCGACTTCATGGCCTCAAGCCATTTGTCCCTTTCTGAATTTTTCAGAACATCTTCATAACTGATAGGTTCGTCATCGCCAATGAGCAACACGTCGTTCGATTCACTTACGAGAAATCCGTATCTCTCTGGAATGTTGCGTGTCCTATCAGACCTACGAAGAGGAGGTGTAGTTTTAGGTTCAACTGATAGCTCATCACTATGAATTATCGGTTGTGGGCCTAGACTAGGTGTCTCTGTGATGTCTATTGGAGTTTCTTGAACTTCATCAAGTTCAATCCCACTCCCACTGTTTTCTTGCAAAAGAAACTCTTTCTCTAGAAATACAGCATGCCTTGAGACAAACACCTTTTGTTCCAAGGGATGATAGAATTGGTAACCCTTCGTTTCCTTAGGGTATCCAATAAATAGACATTTATCAGACTTAGCATCCAATTTGTCTGATACAACCCGCTTCACATAAGCAGGACAACCCCATATCTTAAGGTGAGTTAAGTGAGGTTTCTTACTATTCCAAATCTCATATGGAGTAGTAGAGACTACCTTGGTCGGGACTCTGTTTAGCAAGTAAACAGCTGTCTTAAGTGCATAGCCCCAAAAGGATTTTGGAAGAGTTGCATGATTCATCATAGACCTAACCATGTCCATCAAGGTTCGGTTGCGCCTCTCAGATACACCATTATGCTGTGGTGTATACGGCGGAGTCCATTGGGACAATATCCCATTGTCCCTTAGATAATCTTGAAACTCTTGACTTAAGTATTCACCACCTCGATCGGATCGAAGTATTTTAATACTTTTGCCAAGCTGTTTCTCTACTTCATTTCTGAACTCTTTGAATTTCTCAAAGGCTTCAGATTTGTGTTTCATCAAGAACACATACCCGAATCGTGAGTGATCATCGATGAAGGTGATGAAGTAGCTATAGCCTCCTTGTGAAAGAGTTGACATTGGTCCACATACATCGGTATGTATTAGACCAAGCAATTCTCCCACTGGATTACCTTTTCCGGGAAAGGGTAATTTGGTCATCTTGCCTTTTAAGCACGATTCGCATGTATCAAATGAACCGGGTTCAAATGATTCCAAAATTCCACATCGGTGTAATTCGGTCATGCGTTTCTTACTTATATGGCCAAGACGACAGTGCCACGTGTAGGAGTCTATTTGATTATCTATTCGAGCACGTTTGTTGCTTACTTCGATATTGAAAACGTCACTGGATAAATCTAACGTGTAGATGCCATTGCACAAAGTTCCATTCCCATAAAGAACGCCATTTAAAGTTATGTAACAACAATTGTTACTAAAAGTTAAATGATAACCCTTTTCATTCAAACATGAAATAGATACAATGTTCTTTATTAACGAAGGAACGAAATAACAATTATCCAATTCTAAGACACGTCCAGTTGGGAGCTTTAGCAAATATGTTCCGATGGCAATAGCAGCAATA